>CAJVPU010002233.1:0-10987 GCA_910591775.1 Dentiscutata heterogama | reverse complement strand
ATATATATTTGTCTTTGTACAAATTAAGTTTTTATATAGTTTTCTATATAACTACTTATATAAATTAATTAATAAAAATATGAGCAAGGCCTCACCTTAATACTAAAAAAAAAAATTAATCTTACCTTAGTAGTATTAAGCATTATTATATATTCTTGGTGGCTTAATTTATATAAGAGCATCTATACTCAAATAGCATGTATAAGCAATATATAAACTTGTAATTATTGTGTCTTAATCAAATGTAAAATCTATAGTATAAACATTGAGATCTTTATATTGACAATTTGTAAAATTAGAATATATAAAATAATGTGTCTTCATCTTTAGTTAAAAGTAATATTCCTCTTCCAAATTTCTCAATAAATAAAAATTACATATATTTTACATTCTTTTTATAACAAATAACTAATAAATTATAAATATTTGAATACTAAAATTTATTATTTAATAGTAGTTTAGAGTAGTAGTAAAGTTGTTGCACCTCAAGCTAGCTTGACTATAGTACTGAGTTCAAATTTTGCTAATAATATTATGACTAAAAATGCTTATATTATAGTAATAGATATTTAATCATAAGTCAGGTTCTATTACCTATAACTCTAGTTATACCAATATATCTTGTTTACTAGAAGATTCTGGAAGCATTTATACAATATTTGGATTATACAAAAGAATACAAACTAGTATAAATAGTGCAAACCTACAATAAGACTTTTAAAATTATATAAAATTAATAATACTTTTGATATCAAATTTGTACAAAGTAATTTTTAAATTTATATAAGATAATTTTTAAATTTGTACAAAGTAACTTTTATATTTATATAAAAAAACAATATATTTAAATTAATTAAAGCAAATATCTTGTGATTTAGTAATCCAATTTTGACTATTATGATACAATTTGAATTACTTTAATAAAAGCATTCAAATAGTATCAAAATTAATCAAATTATACTACTAAATTACTAGATATTATAATTTAATTGATAATCTGCCAATTAACAAAAGAATAAACATAATATAACATGATACAAATCACTATTTAAATTTAATATAGTGTATATTTGAAAAATTCTACTGTTCATCCAAAAAAAACTTTTTTTGTAATAAGTTAATTGATTTTGTAAATTAATTGAAAGTTATAGAGCTCGTCTTTGCAGTTCTAATAGCAGTTAAATAATCCAAAATCTGCTCAGTAGATGCTGAGATATCTTTAAAAAATGAGTCAACAACTATATAAAATCTCTATATAAACAATATATTGTTTATATAGAGATTTTATATAGTTATTTATGCATTTTTTAAAGATATCTTGGCATTTACTAGGCTGATTTAGATGATTTAACTACTATTAGAACTGCAAGGATGAGCTCTACAACTTTCAATTAACTTACAAAATTGATTAACCGAGTACAAAAAATGTTTCTTTGAATGAACAGTAGAAATTTTTCAAATTCATACTATATTGAATTTATACAGTGATTTGTGTTACATTATACTATGTTTATTCTTCTGCTGACTGGCAGATTATCAATTAAGTAATTTAAATTATATTGTCCTTTTGTATGAATTTGAAAGTTACTTTGTACAAATTTAAAAGTTATCTTATAGTTACTTTGTACAAATTTGAGATTAAAAAAAAATAAAAGAACTTGAAGATTCAAAAGTAACTTGGCAAATTCTAAGTTAAAAAATAGTAACTTTTGATAGTATTATAAAACAAATTTGATTAAACCAAAAATTAAAAAATTTGGATAACAAAAAATTTTTAAATAAAAGAATCTACTAATTTGACTGCTAGGATTATTAGAGCTATACTAGTTATATATTAGTTAATTTATTAACCAGTTAACTAGTAAATGATTCTAAAATAAGATTTTGAAAAAAAAAATTATGCAATAAAAACATATACCAAGGATTGGAAAATTATTAAATTTAGGCCTAGAAAATCTAAGTTTAGACTAACTAGTTTTACTAGGCTAGAAATTAAAAAAACCAAAACTTCAAAATATAAAAGTAATAGAATGTAAATACTAGATTTATAAATCTAATAAGAGTAAAAGTAAGTAATAGAAAACTAATAAGAAAAATTGTAGCTTGAGATATTGACTATATTATAGCAATATTATAAAGAATAATTTAAAATACAACTATAATAGCAGCAGTACAATATATACTAATTAGAAAGAAGTTACTAAATATATAAGTAGTAAATATATAAAATATATAAAACATTATTAAGTCTATCTTAAAGATAAATAATTAATTCTAAGTTAGTTGTAAAATTTATAAATACTATATAAATTTATATCTATAAATAGTAAAATTGTGTCTTGGTTTTCACAGCATTGCTAATCTCATTAAGAGTATTAGGGTAAAGCATATTACAAGAAATAAAGCCAGAAGATTTAAATGGGTATCCCCCATAGTTAGGTGCAGGTATGGCAGCTAGTGTGGAACCTAGGGCAGACTACTTAAATAGGCAGCTAAAAGTTGCATATATGGCTAGTCGTAGTCTTATTAGTTAAATAATCAGAGAGCTTAAATAGGTAATCTTCTAGTTAGGTTGTAGATATGGCGGCTAGTGTAGAACCCAGGCAGACTACTTAAATTAGATACCAAAAGTACACATATGGCTAGTTGTATTCTCATGAAATTGATGTAATATCATAATTATCTGAATAAAGCTACATGCCAGGGACCTAAATGGTCACCTTAATATTAAAAAAAAAAAATTGTCTTGGTTAGATAAAGTGTATAGTAGTGATTGTAAGTACAGATAGTAAGTATAAAACCTTTAGATAAACTATTTAAATTAAATACTAAAAATATATATAGCTTGTTATCCTTAATATATAGACTAACACAGCCAACTTTGCCTGTATTTTTATACTTTTTTAGCTCTGATTTACGTTTTTAAAATGCAAAATATTTAAATAAACTTTGCACAATTATATTTGAAAATAAGAATTACTTTTTGCAAAATTGTTTTTTATAATATAAGAAAAAAGTTTAGATTACTTATAAGCTAAAAATAGACAAGTTTAAAAAAATTTTTAATCCAAAAAACTATTTACAAATTCTTGATAAACTCTTTAAATATTAATTTTAAACATATAGTTTTTAAAATAATATTATAGTTTATACAAAGAATTACAACTTTCATTATTATATCTTTAGCAATTTACTAATAAAAATCAAGACTTTATTTAGAAGCAAAGATTTTTTTTTTTAATATTTAAGGATTACTAAGAATAAGAACTCAGATATATAACCAAGAGCCTAAACTAGGTATACTTGAAGACTTATCTGTAGCCTAAACCTAGAAGCAAAGATTTTTTTATAGGCAAAAATATATAAAATTTAAGAAAGTTTAAAGAAAAATTATATAATAAAAATTTTAATACAAAAACTTTAAACTTTTATTACACTAAAGTTTTTTAATAATAATAAAAAATTTTCTTAATAAAGTTAATAAAACAAATCTAAATTAAATATTTTACTTAGAAAATATATAGCTAAAATTAATATATAAGTTTTTATTAAAAAAATTAAACTTTTTAATAAAAACACAGACAAATTTGTTTGTGTTACAATTTAAGAAATATATTTAAATTCAAGTTTTAATTTTGTTTTAAGATTTTAATTTTTTTTAATATTTTAGATTTAATTAGAAAAAATTAGATTTTAGAACTCAGACATTGTCTAGATTCTAAAATTTAATTTTTTTAATTCTTAAATATTTTATTATATTTTTACAAAATAATATGCAAGAGTATTATTTTAAATTTGACTCAAATTAAGTTTAATTTAGGCTAAATTTCAAATTTATATTTTATATATAATTTTGTAAAAATATAATAAAACTTATATATTTAACTCTCTTCTATATAGATTACAATAATCTAAGTTAGGAGTATTGAGTGAAGTAGACTAGCTAATAGATACTAAAATAAAACAAAATTAAAAAAAAGACAATATATATAGCAGCAATTGCTTATGCTAATACATAATACTTCTGGCTAACTTGCAAAAAGAACTAAATATTGCTAAAAGTTTTATTTGCAAAAACCAAATAAAGCTAAACACAAAAAAAATAAAATTGGTCATTCTTAATAGTAAAAAAGAAACCTATTTAAAAACTATATCATTACCTCAAGGAAATACAGAAATTCTTACCAAAAAAAAAAAGATCTTACAAGTTATCTAGGCATATAGCTAGCAGCAAAAGAATTAGAAAAAGCCTTAAAGCAAAGCTTAAAAGAGAGGCTATAGAGCTTGCCAATCTGATAAGATAAAAAAATTTTAATTGAGCAAGTAAAGTATATTAATAACAAAATCCTCTTGCCAAGACTAAATTATAAATTAAATATCTGTCTCCTGTTTAAAAAAGAGTATAGCAAAATATAGAGTACTTTACTGCAAGTAGTTAAATGAAAAGCAAAAACAAAGCATACTGCCTCTAGTACTTTCTTTTTTTACTCTATTTTTATAAATCTAAAATCACTTTGGCAAAAATATTTAGAAAGTATAATAACAGAATGGATTATAAGAATTAATAGCTCTAATATAGCAGAAGTTCTGACAAAACTGAGATTAAAAGAGGTACAACTAAACTTACTAGCAACAGAACCTATTTAGCTTCTAGATAAAAATACAATCAACTCTATAAGCTAAACAAACAATTTTAATTTAAAAGTTTTTGCTATAGCAAAAAAGCTCAAAATATCAGTTATTAGCAATATTGTAAAAGAAGAATGGAGAATTTGCTCCTTAAAAAACCCAAGCAGGGAAATTAAAAAAATCTTACATGACAATAATTATCTAAGCAATTTAAAAAGTATATAAAAGCTAGAGTTATGGTATATAAATCAAATTATTTTTGAAAAAGAGTAGACACTTCTAACCTGGCAGCAATTAAAATAATTTAGAGATTTTTCTTCTAAAGACAAAGTGCCAAATTGGTTTAAAAAATTAAAAATATACTGATAAATAACTTGAATTGAAAAACAATTAAAACTTGCTTCAAAAAACAAGATGAAGACAAATTGTAGCTACAAATAAAATGAAAAGCTATAAAAATTACTAACAAAAAATCCAGATATAAATAGGTTTTTGTCTTAAAAAAGAATAGCAATAAGCTAATTATGGCAAAATAAACAAAAAACTTGCTAATAGTAAAATTAAAATCAAAGAATAGAAAGAGAGCACAAAGAAAATAAAAACATATCTAGCTATCAACAAACCAGAGTTCAAATAAAAGAAGAGACACAAAATAAGAAAGAAATAGTGGATCAAAAGAACTCTAAGGATATTAACAACTGGATTAGGAGAAGTACAAATGGCTAAAATCTGCTAACCAATCTAGAATCACTAAAAGCTACCTCCTCTATAAAACTAAGCAATTATAAAAGCCCAACTAAACACATTCTGGTAAATAGCATTAAGCCAAAAAGTTGGAATTAGATTAGTATAGAAAGGATGATTGTGAATCAAAACAAAGCAGAAGAAATGCTAAAAGCCTTAAAAAACAATCAGAAATTTAGTATTTTAATATTCTATACAGATGATTTACTAGCAAAATCTAATATAAAAGTTGTCTAGCTAGATATAATATAGTTTAAGTAAATAGCAAAAATAGAATAGTAAGAGAAATAAAGAGCAAAGTAGAAAATTGGTATTCTTTAACAAGATCAAACCTTATAGCTATATTTCAAGCAATTCTAATATCTTTCTTGTACAAAAAGATTGAGGTATATACAGATAGTCAAGCTATAATTCAAGCTATTAACCAATTCTTAAAAATAGAAAAAACAAGAGAATAGTAAAAATAAAGAATAACAACATTTTGGACAACATGTTAACCAAAAGGATTGTCTTAACACTTTATAAAGTCAAAGCCTATTCTGGAATTGCATTTAACAAAAAAGCTGACACTTTAGCAAAGCAGGCTTTAAAGCTTCTCAACTCAATAAATATCATAACTAGCAATATAAAATTTATTAAAAGCTTCCTATAAAGTAGTGTAAACTTTCTATAGACATCAAAGTGATGAAACTCACTATAAAAGAAATGAAACTAAAGATTAAAAGACTTTTAGATTTTTTTGACAAAAAATACAAAGTTTTAGAGAAAGTAGTCTTAAAGTAAATAAATAATAGACCTTCAGAATCAAATTCACAGATGTTTTACTTTCAATACTCCTTAAGAGAAAATAAAATCATGGGGTTTTGTATAATACTACAACTTGTCAAAAATACAAATTGAAAAAGAAATTTTTTAATCACTTAACAAATTGTTCTTCTGATAATAATATATAGAATATAAAAGAACTAAATATAGTACAAGAAATTTGGTTAGACTTTAGAAAGGAAAGCCAAAAGTTAATCAGTCTGCAAGCTCTTAGAAAAATTATTATAAATCCAAAAACTCCAAACTTACAAAGAAGAAACTCATTAACTTGAGGAATTATAAATATCAGATGTAGAAACAAGCTTTTCTTATTAGGCCTAAAGGAGAAAATAATAAACAATATTTTACTAATCTGGTTAAAAAAATAAACAATAGTATTCAAGATCTTATATAGAAATCTAAATGCAAAATAACTATAAAATATGAGAAATTGTATGGTATAAGCTTAATTGATAATCCTTAACTGAACTAAAGAAATATTTCATATAATATTGACCAAAATATTTTCTGAAATAGCGGGATTTGTTACTAAGTTAATAGCGCATATAAATTAGGTAAAAGTTGTAGAGCTCTTCGAAGCGCACCTAATAGTAGATAAAACATTAAAATTGGTCTGGTGGTTGTTGAGATATTGTTAAAAACAAAATTTAACTATAGAGTTTATTTATATAAAATTTTATATAGTTAGCTAATAGTTTTTTAGTGATATCTTGGCAACCATTAAACCAATTTTAAAGATTTAACTACCATTAGGTGCGTCCCAATGAGCTCTACAACTTTCAATTATTTTACATGAGCTATAACTTAGTAAGAAAAAATATTTACCTTGAACAAATGGCAGATTTATAATTTTATAGTAAATTTCTGTATAATATAAAAATTTACTATGAAATCATGAATCTGCCATTCATCCAAGGTAAACTTTTTTTTTTCTTACTAAGTTAACAGCTCATGTAAAATAATTGAAAGTTGTAGAGCTCATTGAGACGCACCTAATGGTTGCTGAGATATTGCCAAAAAACTATTGGCCAACTATATAAAATTTTATATAAACAAACCTTATAATTAAATTTTGTTTTTAACAATATTTCAACAATCACCAGACCAATTTTAACGATTTAACTACCATTAGGTGTATCTCGAAGAGCTCTACACATTTACTTAATTTATATGAGCTATTAACTTAGTAAAAAATCTTACTATTTCAGAAACATTTTGGTTGATATTACATTAAATTTTTTTTTAGTTCAGTCAAGAATCATCAATTAAAACAAAAA
This sequence comes from Dentiscutata heterogama, assembly GCA_910591775.1. Classification (NCBI taxonomy): domain Eukaryota; kingdom Fungi; phylum Glomeromycota; class Glomeromycetes; order Diversisporales; family Gigasporaceae; genus Dentiscutata; species Dentiscutata heterogama. Next base: position 3,512 of record CAJVPU010002233.1, on the reverse strand, counting down.
AGTGAAAAGAAAGAAGCCCTAGGAGTCTAAACAAAATATTAACTCTAACTAGTTTTCCAGTATTCTTTTAGACTTTTCTTAAAATGAAATCATTGCTACAATTAATTAACTTTCTAACAACAAAGCATATAGTCTATTTAGCATTAGCTATGAAATGATTAAACATACTAGTTCCATTATTATTTTAGCAATTACTTCTTTTTTTAACTACTATCTCAATTTCTAGTTTATATTTAAACAATAAAAAGAAGGCCAGATCTTTTCTATTTCTAAAAAACACATTTTTAATAGCAATTTATCTAATACTAAACCTATCAGCCTAGTAAAATATATTAGAAAAGTCTACACCAAACTCCTTACAAACTATCTCAACTATATTTTATTTAAATATAATATTCACTTTTTATTTAATTATGTTGCCCTTTCTGGCAATTTTACATCTATCTATATATATATTCTCAACAACATTATTGAAGATTCAAACTGCTAATCTAATCAACTCAAGCTTCTCTTACAAGATATGAATAAAGTCTATAACTTTGTTAACTATGAACTTTTTCAAAAATCTTTATACAGACTCCAAATACCTAACAGCTCATCAATATTTTCTCAATATCCTCTTTAACTGTACTAATCAAGTTATCACCAACTTTGGCCTTACTAATTTTTACTTAGTTAAAAATAGTATTAACTAAGGTAAAACTATTATCTCTTTCTTTTGAAGAATCTACTTTAATACTCTTATTTTCTATATTTTTTCAAACTTCTTAGGCTATACTCTTTCTACCTCTTGGCAATCCTGCCTTACTCTTCTATTCTTTAATTACCATCACACCTCTCTATTAGTCCTAGCCTATATAGATAATATAATTTAGATTATTTAATCTAAAGAAAAACTAAATAAAATTATTAACATTATAGCTTCTTTCTACAATATGGCAAATATCTAAGTTAATACTTCTAAATCTATATTTATTTCTAAACACCCATTTGTATCTATCTTCTTTCTAAACTTTAATCTTCTATCTATTCTAATTCATCAGCATAGCAGGCTTTCATACCGATTGGCTAATTTTTGTAGATCATTCTGTAATATTGCCAAAATATCATTAGTTAATCAAAATTATTTACAAGAAATTATTTTATATAAAACTAATTACTGTAATAATTATTATCATAACAATTAAATATTTATATATATAAAGTTAAATTGATATTAATAATAAAGATTTATAATTGAACTCTTTCCAATGATTCTTTATACCAAAATTACAACAAATCTTTTTCCAAAAAATAGTAAACTATGGAAGCAAAGAGTGGCAGAAGATTGATAAAAACATAAACTAGCACCTTTTATTTAGAGATAGTTCTTATACGCTACCTGCTAACAGGCTTAGAGCTTATCACTCACTGTAGAGATGGCACTTGTTATTTAGAAGTAGTTTTTATACACTACTTGCTAATAAGTTTAGGGTTTATCACCTACTGACAAGGAAGTCAGTAGTTAACCTGGCTCTATATATTCTAATACTTTCAAAAAAGAATATACATTCCTTAAAGAAGAGTACAAGGGATATATTCTATACTATCACCTACTTGCTTCTCCTACAAAATCTTCGTAAAAAGTAGGCAAAACAGCTTACCTCTGTCAAAAGATCAGCATTATTCACACATTTCAAATTCAGATGAATTGGTAGATTGCAACTACATGTTTTGTTTGACTATATATATAGTCATGGTGCTACCTTAAAAGATTAGTATGAAGATCTGGATCATTTCTAAGGTTGGTCGTATATTAAAAAAAAGTTTTTACATTAAGGCAAAGCTTTACAACAAAGATATACGAGTGTTGCATTTAGTATATAATTTTTTAGTCTCGTACATGGGCTTAATAGTGTATATTTTTTTTTTCTTTTTTGCTCCTTTCTTTTTGTTCATTTGTTTTTTTTTGGTTTTGCTAGTTTCATCTCTGTCTATTTATGATTGAACTCAAGTTAGAAAATTTGATTCTTTTCTTTTTTGTCTAGTTTTATACCTGTAATTTTCATTCGTAAATTTGACATATATTTTCTTCTCTTATGAAAGTATAAGAGATAAACTATTCTGCCTAGACTTAGGTAGGAAAAGTTGAAGACCAAAGATACCTGAGTACCAGATTATAGCAAGTTTTTAAATGCGTATAGTAGCGCATATAAAATTTGTTAGCCAACATCAGTATGATAACTATACTTGGGCACTTTTATAGCAGCTGGGTATTAGCCAAATATGATTTTAGATAGTTTAGCTAGTCTAAGCTTACAGATGTCTAATAAATTTGTGCGAGGTTATCAAAGTAAAAAAAGGCATAGAACACCAGAGAGTATGAAAAGAACGGCCATACCTAATCTAGAAAACCCATATAGTGCAGCCAAGAAAAGACTCCAGAAAGAAAAAAAGGAAAAAACCCAATAGAAGAATTTTAAAAGAAATATGGAGATAGTAATAGAGGAGATAAATAAATGGATACGGACCGGAAGATGGTCTAGGTAGAACAAAAATTAGATTAGATCATAACAGGCTATAGATCCAGGTCGATGAACTGCGATTTTCTTATCTGAGGTAGATAAGGGAAAAGCAGTGAGGCTAATTCTACTTTGGCAGGTCGCATATAAGTACCAATTGGTAACCGGGTGAGCCACACTTTAGTTTAAAATAGCATAGCTATAAATAAATCTCATATTTATTACAAATATAAACTCTATGATATAAAATAAAGTTGTGATATGATCGTTAAAAAAAAAATATATATATATATATATATATATACTAAAATATTAGAAAATAAAAGAAACTTCATATAAAGAAGCTTACAAATTAATAAATATACATGAAAGAATTTATTATTAATATATAGAGAATAGATACGCATAAAGTGAATAAATAAGATATTTATTACTAATAAACCCAAACTATTAAAGAATCTACTATATAAGATATAAATTAAATCTACAGTATTAAAACTTTAACTAGCTGGGAGCAGTAGTTATTCACTTTGGTACACTCTCACCTCTTCCTTTGGCATATACTGCTCACTCATCCTGGCAACAAAAATTTTACAAAAAGTAGACAAACTAGCTTATCTCTGTCAAAGGATCGGCATTGTTTACATTTTCCAAATCCGGATGACATGATAGATGGCAACCATGTGTTTGGCCTAAATGAATATAGAGCTACTATTTCGGACTGACCCAGTCAGAGGCTCCCTGATGACTAGGCAAAGGATCAAGAAGAACTTCTAAACATGGTTTGTGAGGACGGAAAAAAATTTTATATTAAAGCAAAGCTTTATACTAGAGATATATGAATGTTGCAATAGTATATAATTTTTAAAATCTTGATATAGGTAATAATAGTGCTATCTTGACTATGTTTATTCCTACCCTTTTTTTACACTTTTTTCATCTTTTTTTAGCTATAATCGAATAATATTTAGGACCTCTTTTTCTTTTTGTTTCTTTGTTGTTTTATTCTTT
>CAJVPU010002232.1:0-10993 GCA_910591775.1 Dentiscutata heterogama | reverse complement strand
ACCAAGATTACAGATATCTGGATCCAACTGATAATCTTAACATTAACCGATACAGATCTAGTTTTTTCAAAATCGTCGTCTGTGGAATTCGAACTCTAGACCTGCCATTTGAAGGTGCGACAACTCCAACACTTCACTAAGTCGCCACACCCTTTATAAATCCAAATCTATAATGGTCTTTTATTGACTATTTCTATTAATTTTTTAGGACAATCTAATTTTGTTTTAGAGTACTAGTTACTTTCAAACTTGGATTTTGCCAAGCCAGTTTTAGTTCTTCAAGTTTACTCTATCAGTTTTTTACAGATCTGAGAACTTATCATAGGTTTGCACCACCAATACTGGTTTGCATTTCTTTATAAAACACAAATACTCTAGAACTTTCTAATACTATATTGGTGTAACTAGAGTTATAGATAACTCAATCTATTGATGAAGATCTATTACTATAATACAAAAGATTTTGTTCAAAGTATCACTAGTGGGATTCAAACTCTATACCTTTGAATTAAACTTACTTGGGAGTTTAACAACTTGTCTACTTTACTATGTCACCATACTCTAACTATATAAATTTCTTTAAAACAATATTATTGTTTTACAAAGAAATTTATATAGTTAAAGAAAGGTTTTTTAAAAATATCTTTGTATCTACGAGGCTGATTTAAATAATTTAAATACAATTAGATATTTCTCAACAAGCTGTACAAAAGTTTTTTAAGTTAGAAGAGACTTAGTATTAAAAAAAGTTTTAGAGTTGTGCATACCACATTCACAAAGCTTCAATTTCTATAAGTAATCTGTATTATATTTCACTATGATCACTCTCTGGTTGACTTATAGATTACCAATTAAAGAGTTTATTATAACAAAGTTGTATGTACTGACTATCTGCTATTATAAACTAATTTTATAATTAAATTTTTACTTATATTTTAATTTTTTTTATTTTATAGCTACTATAGTACAAATAAATTCTTATCTGCATATTAATAATGTTTTGGTTTTGATAATATATAAATCTATTATAATAATAGATTATTCAAATATTTGAATACTTTTGAAGTACATGTGAAGTTTTTTCTACTATACTCACCCAATCTTAATCCAATTAAAACTGTATTTTTTATAATTAAAAATTATTTAAAACAATATTGATACTTTGTTCAAAATTTATATAATCTAATATATTTCTTATTGGTAGTGTTATAGTAAGGAGATCTTCTTAAACTCGCTACTATAACAATAATACAGCTACAGAAATCCTTTACAGGTTTATAGCAGTGTCCAAGAGGTAAGTGCTATTCCTTAAGTCTGTTAAAAAACTACATACTTCTCTAAGGCAGTTCAGTATAGAAGCAAGATTTATAAATAATTATAACTTTTATTAACAACAAAAGATAAGACTATTTATTAGGTTTCTGTGCCTAAGAAATCCTTTTACAAGAGTAATTATTTAGGAATAACTTGTTTAAGTTATTGAGAGATTTTGGTGTATGAACTTGTTATTTAACTTGAGGCAAAAGTGGGGGTTTATATATCCATTGAGTAAAGTATTAATGCTTATTAATTTACTAGGGCTAAGCATCGCTAAGAAGTGTTAAGCATCAAGCATCAAGCTTTAAGCATCAAGCATCAAGTGTCAAGTGTCAAGCATCAAGTGTCAAGCATCAAGCATCAAGCATCAAGCATGCTTTAACAAGTTTCTCTTTTTGGCTAACAATACTAATACTAAATATGGCTAGAGATAATATAATAATAATATAAGATAATAATTTAAACTAATATTTATATATTCAAGAAACTAATACTAAAATCTATTCTATAACAGTAGCATGCATATAAATCACCCCAAAGATGGCTAAAATTTTTACAAAGCTTTGGGGTACAAATAAAATAAGAGATTTCAATACAGTAAATTTTCAAATTTGATAAATATGATATATATTATATAGAATAAGAATTATTTAATACGCTAATAAAAAATAGACAATAATATTAGCATAGTATATAATATTATGGCAAAATTTTAAATAAGTATAAAAAAATATAATATTTAAATTAATATTTAATATTTGATTTATTTATTCATATTGATTTTGTGAATATAAAGAATAGTTATTATAGTAATTATTTTGGTTATTTTTGTTTTTTTTTACACCCGGGAGTATTATGGCAAAATTATTTGCATTTACAAGTTATATAAATTATTAACAAGCACAGAATTAGTAGTGTTTTAGCAGTATTAAATCCAAATCATAACTACTTATTTACTCTTATTCTTGCATAGTTTATTAAGAAACTGCTATGATATTTATTTATAGTTAAAAAAAGCCAGTATTTTTTTCACAACTAAATAGAAAAAAGAGCCTAAAATTCCTAATGTTATTTGACTGGACTAGTAATAATTTTCTATATATTACTAGAAGTAGAACTAGAAAAAGCGTGCTGACTTAGGAAATTCGAATGCGATGGTTCATGTTGGTAATTGTTATCTATTCGGAATTGGAGTAGAAAGAAATGGCCAGAAAGCATTTAAATATTATAAGGGATCTGCTGATTTGAATAATGCTGTTGCAATATGTAATTTTGGTGGTTGTTATGAAAGAGGACATGGAGTTAACCGAGATTATAATAAAGCATTTGAATACTATAAAAAACCTGCTAATATGGGTATTAATGGAGCAATAAGAAATGTTGCTATATCTTATCGAAACGGTATCGGTACAAAGAGAGATATTCAGAAGGCAAATTATTGGTTCACAAAATATAGAAGTCATTTGAAAACTAATAAATCACCAGATCATATTAATCCTGAACTTAAGAAAATATTAGACGATGAGAGATTTAAATTATCTTGGATCAATTATAATGAATTCAGAAATATCAAGGAAATAGGAAAAGGAGGATTTGCAACTGTATATTATGCAGAATGGTTCAATGGAATTAATAATATGTGGTATAGTGGTGCACTTAAAGTGATTCGTGGTTCGAACGGAAATGAGCAAGAATTTATCCATGAATTGAAGAATTATTGTGAAATTGGATACGAGAATCCTTCGTTCTTGGAATGTTTTGGAGTGTCAAGAAATGATTATGGTGATTATATTATCGTTATGCATAATGCAATAAAAGGATCATTACGACAAAATCTTGTACAAGTATCACAATTGGAATGGAAAAATAAATTGAATATTTTGTACTATATAGCTTTAGATCTTGAATCTATCCATTCACAAGGACTCGTTCATGGAGATTTACACAGCGGAAATATTTTGCAAAATCTTACTTTAAATAACGCATATATCACAGATCTTGGACTTTCTAAAAAAGTAAATGAAGGAAAAATTTGTGGAATTCTGCTGTATATTTCACCTGAGGTTTTGGTGAGTCAAGCATATGTTCAAGCATCAGATATTTATAGTCTTGGAGTTATCGCTACAGAGATTTCGACCGGACAAAGAGCATATGATGGAATTCCATTTAATGGTGATCTTATATCAAAAATAGTCAATGGATTGAGGCCTAAATGTTTAGGACCAGATTTTTATATGAAATTAGTTATGAAATGTATGGATAAAGATATTGATAAACGGCCTATTGCAACTGAAATTGTTGAAATAATCACTCGTTGGTTAGATGAAATAGAGCAGGAAGATGTTAATATAATCAAAAAACAAATTTTGAAAGCTAATAAAATTAAACCAGAGCTGATTAAGCAAATTCATTCTCGAGACGTATATACAAGTAAGATATATGATGCGAAGAAACTTTTAGAATATATTAGTAAACAGACTAGTACTGTAGAATTAGAGAGCAAATTCACAAATTTAGATTTAAATTAAATTATTTAAAAATGCGTGTATATGTTACAAGAACATAAAAAGATACAATTATAATAATTTTTTATAAAAATTTCTACAATAAATAATCACATTATATACAGAAATAAATAATTTCTTTAATTTAACTATAAATTTTAGATAATTATTCACAGTAATTTTTTTGTTTATTGGTTTGTTTTTTAGGATAAAATCTCTTTAAAAAATTTATTTTTTTTTTGCATCGATGTTCAGTCTCAACCATTTTTTAAAATATGTTCATTTATTCATGGTATAGAGAACTGCGTTTAAAAAGATAATTAATATAAAGACAATGACTGTGGTCAAATTATTTTTAGGTTTCAGGTTAACTTCCTGAAATCCATTTTTTTTCTGAAATACTAAATTACCGAAGCTAAATACTGACCATACATTTTTACTCCATTTTACTTAGAAGAGATAGTTTTAATAGCTCATTTCTCCGAAAATATCCAGATGATTTTTAACTGCAACTATCATTTCTCCGAACATTAAAAACTAGAGACTATTATTATATTTCATGTCGAAGAATCAGATTGTCTAGAAAGTAGTTTGATCGAGAAAAAAAGCATAGTTGAATATTTCTATCGGGAAAATGGGCGGCCAGGAATCTGTCTTGTCTGAAAATAAGGTTGTTGAGTATTATAGAGTCGAATAAATATACTTTGGGAAAGTTGTATCAGGATATTTTTTGCAGTTTTGTAAGGAAAGGTGGTTTGGAATTTTGCAATCGTAGCTAATATTATGCAGACCAACTTTATTAGTCATTTTAAATATCGATATCTGTTTTTTAATGATTGTTACTAGTTATTATTTATTAATTCGAAAATATTTTAACAAAATGCTTTTTATTTATTTATTTATTTATTTATTATTTTTTTTTTTACAAATTTGGCTAGAATATTTTAAAAAAATTTTACAAATTGTCCAGACAAAATAATATAAACTTTGACATAAAATAATTATTGCTCATTTAAATATATAAAGTATATTTTTATTAATAGCATAACTTTGTTTATATTTGTTCATTTCTTTGCCAAAGCTTTGACAATTGGCAGGTTTTACATAGTATTCGCTTTAAGGTTTCGTCAATTTGAATTTAGATTTTGGAGTTTTTGAATTTGAATTTTGTCTTTAGTCATCATGCGGAAAAGGTTTGCATAACAATTAAATTATTTCCTGAAATCGGATTTCACTCAAGTATCTTTGTCATGTTGTAATATTTTTGCTGGTTAGAAGCATTAAACTTTTGATTCACCTATATAAGAATTTTATAATGCAATGTTTTTGATCAATATCTTACTTCTTAGATATTCCTTCACATTAACCAGTTCACCAAAATGGAATTACCAAAGAAGCTTATGAGGATGAATGTTATGAAATTTAAAAAAATTCCAATGTTTGAAACGATGAAATTCTTTGGTTATGTGTACCGATATTAATAATAAATTTATATAAAATGCAGTATATTAGTAATTATATTTTACAAAGTACCACTTTTGCCATCATAATTCATTATTTTTTAGAAGGATTACATCGTAGATTTTTTTTGTGACGATCCCTTCGTCATTATCGCTACGATATAAATTTTTTACTAGACAATTCTTAAAATTTTGGACGAAGTGCATTGGGCCGTATTAAACAATCTTAGACGATCAAGTCGATTGCAAAATTGTTGAATATTTTGAATTGCCTACGATTTCTTTAATAAACTTTTGGATCTATTACACTAAAATACAACTATGCATGCAGATGAACACGGAAAAATGTTGAATATACGTTTTTGATGCTACTTTATAAGTAAACTAATGAACGAATCAAAAACGTAACTATTGAAGTAACTTTTGTATCACTTTGATCATACATTAAATGTCCTCCGCTACGTTCCGGACAATTAAAGTTTGTATTTATTTGGGGCATTAATTTTCTTCCTTTAAACAAATGGACTCCAAACAACTTCGTACACTTGGTTACAATTATCAACATGGTATCGGTGTCAAGAAAGACGAAAAGAGGGCTTTTGAATACTATTTGAAAGCAGCTAATTTAGGAAATTCGGATGCAATTAATGATGCTGGCTTTTGTTATCTTCACGAAATTGGAGTAGAAAGAAATTACCAGAAAGCATTTGAATATTTTAAGAGATCTGCTGATTTGGATAATGCTATTGCAATTAGTAATGTTGGTCATTGTTATGAAAATGGATACGGGGTTGATCGAGATTATAATAAAGCATTTGAATACTATAAAAAATCTGCTAATATGACTAATGAAGCAGCAATGAGTAATGTTGCTAGATTTTATCGAAATGGTATCGGTACAAAGAAAAATATCCAGAAGGCAAATTATTGGCTCAAAAACTATAGGAGTCTTTTGAAGACTAATAAATCTCCAGATCATATCAATGCCGAACTTAGAAAAATATTAGACGATGAGAAATTTAAATTATCTTGGATCAATTATAATGAATTCAGAAATATCAAGGAAATAGGAAAAGGAGGATTTTCAACTGTATATTATGCAGATTGGTTTGATAGAATTAATAGTATATTGTGGGGTGTTGCACTTAAAGTGATTCATAATTCAAGCGAAAACGAACAAGAATTCATCCACGAATTAAAGAATTATTGTGAAATTGGTTACGAGAATCCATCGTTCTTGGAATGTAAGGGAGTATCAAGGAATGATCTTGATGATTACATTATTGTTATGGAATATGCATTAAAAGGAACATTACGACAAAATCTTGTACAAGTATCACAACTGGAATGGAAAGATAAATTGAATATCCTGCACTGCATAGCTTCGGATCTGGAGTCGATTCATTCGCAAGAACTCGTTCACAGAGATTTACACAGCGGAAATATTTTACAAGATTATTTGCATAACGCATATATCACAGACCTTGGACTTTCTAAAAAAGTAAAGGAAGGAAAAATTTGTGGAATTCTGCCATATATAGCACCAGAGGTTTTGATGGGACAACCGTACACTCAAGCATCAGATATTTACAGTCTTGGAGTTATTGCGACAGAGATCTCGACTGGACAAAGAGCATTTGATGGAATTCCATTTAATGGTGAACTTATATCAAGAATTATCGATGGATCAAGATCTAAATGTTTAGGACCAGATTTTTATGTTAAATTAGCTATGAGATGTATGGATAAAGATATTGATAAACGACCTACTGTAAAAGAAATTATTGAAATAGTCACTCGTTGGTTAGATGAAATAGATCAGGAAGATGATAATGAAATCAAAAAACAAATATTGGAAGCTAGTAAGATTAAACCGTTTGAGCAAATCCATTCTCAAGACGTATATACTAGCAAAATATATAATACGAATAAATTTAGTAACCCGACTAACGTATTAGAAATCTCAAATTTAGATTTAAATTAAATTATATAAAATATGTGTTTATGTAGCGTGTACTTAAGAAGATGGTACTATATTAAAATTTTCATTGTTATTAAAAATTTCTACTATATTTAATCCTATTATATTGTAGAAATAAATATTTACTTTCATTAACTATAAATTTTATCATTAATTTTTTTGTTTATTAGTTTGTTCTTTAGGGTAAAAACCTCTTTCTTTTTTTGCATCGAAGTTCAGTCTCAAACATTTTTAAAATTTTACATTTATTCATTATATAGAGTACTGCCTTTAAAAAGATAATTAAAAAACAATAACTGTGCTCAAGTTTTTTTAGGTTACGGGTTAACTTCCCGAAATCCATTTTTTTCTGAAATACCTAATCACCGAAACCACAATACTGACAATCCATTTTACTCCATTTTGCTGACATGACATAATTTTAAAATATCTCATTTCTCCGTAAATATTCGGATAATTTATTTACCATTTCTCCGAACATTAAAAACTAGAGATTATTATTACGGTATATTTCATATCGAAGAATCAGTTGTCTGGAAATTGGTTTGATCCAGAAAAAAACATTGATGAAAATTTCTATCGGGAAAATGGGCTGTCAGAAATAGGCCTTGTCTGAGATAAGGTTGTAGAGTATTATGGGACCGAAAGAATAATACTTTTGGAAAGTTGGAATCAAGATATTTTTTGCAGTTTTGTAAGAAATGGTGATTTAGTATTTTGTCAAGATACTAATCGTAGCTAATGTTGTGCAGACCAACTTTATCGTGCATTTTTAAATATCGGTATCTGTTTTTTAAAGATTGTTACTAATGCTTGACCATACAAAATAAATGACTATAAAATATAAACTATAACTTGAAAATAATTAAGAATTACCGATGTGCTAAATAGTTTAACATATGAATTTCATAAAAATAGTCTCTTTAAATTTTGTATCAAATTTAATATTAAAAGTCTACGTGCGTAAAAGTCCTTTTTTTTTGAAAATTAACATCCGATCCCACCCTTAACAGATTCCTAAAAGTTACCAACCAATCCTAAAATTCTTCTACGGCTTATCATAGCCACTTTATTTGTCCTTTATTTTATACAGATATTAATTACTTACTTTTATTGATTTTGATAAGTGCTTTGTTGTATTACTTTTTCAATGCCATTTAGAGCTTGTATAGCTGTTTATAGAAAAAACTATAAAATCAAATCTGTTATATGCGGCTGTGAATAATAAATTATAAAAATATATAACGATAATATAAATATTAAATATATCAGTCTGTATCAAATCTTTCATCAATTCAGTAAATTCAAATCTTTTATCAATTCAGTAAATTCAACTCAATTTAGCCTAAATATTAACCCGTTTTCAATTATATACTAATCTATTATAGGTAAATCCAACCGAGACCTCTAATACTAAATAAGGATGATCATGCCAAAATTATAAATTGACTTGATACGTATCGGTATGAAATGAGAACTTTGATCCAAACTCAGATTTTAACTTACGTTGTCATAGAAGCAAAGTAAGCTTATATTTTTTAAAAAATTATTAAATTTTATTTGATTATTTAATAATAATAGTTTTCAAAGTTTTTGCACTCTTCGAATTGTTTGCAAAAAGTGGAACACATTCGTTCCTTTAATAATTCACGAAGCTGTTGCCTTACCTCTAGGTTAAATTCTGGTTTAAAAATTGAGGTAAATTAATAATTTTTGTTTTTTTTTAAAAAAAATTCATATAATAAAATCATCCTTTAATTATTGCAGTTAACTTGTTGGAATGATACCAAATGGATTAAAAATAAGATAAAAAAAATTGTCACCAATTTATGACGATTATCAAAAGACATTTACATTTTTATTTGATGATCCTGAAGATAATATCAGCGAATATCTCAATGATAAAATTAGTTTTATAGCATTCATCGAAAGGAGTGAAGATGTTCCAAGTCCAATTAAGCTTGGAGCCTATTTAGGTGACTTAATTTTTCCAGAAATCATAAATAAGCATATATGTAAATATGAATTTGATTATCAAAATAACGTATGTTTCAAACGGGAGATCAAAGATGAAGATAAGAGTATTGGTCGTGTAAAACTTTATAGTTTTACCATTGAAGCATGGAAGTTTTGTTATATTTTGGATTGTCTTAAACTTGATACGTATGTTATTTATAAATTTGTTTATTCTTTTAGTTCGTTAATATGTAATAAAATTTAAATTTTATTCTGTAGAAGAGTGCCTTCTTTGAGAAAAGGATTCAGATATATTGATTTGCGGGATGAATATTTTTATCATTTTTGGATTTTCTTTAAAGATGTGTAAAAAGACAACCACAATTTTGTAGATAATTAACTGTATAATTAACTGCCTAGGTTCTGGATGTGATTCTTAATTATTTAATTGTTATTTTCACTATAAAACTTTCCAAATTTACCATAAACTGCTGACTAGCTTACCTTTGTATTTATAATGACTAGAAGTATACCCGGATATTTTTTTTTCATATCGCGTTTCCATTCTTCAAAGTTTATTTTACTCATAGGCATTTCTCAAGGCATAGAACTACTGCTTTTTGAAGGATACTTTGTATATTATCTATGCTTAAAAGAAATTTTATCTCTCAAATATCCCTGGGTACAAATTATAGGGGAACTACAAGTCTATAATTAATGATATATTACAGTATTTTATCAATAAATATCATTTATTATCTCGGACTCGAGATCCTTAAATTTATCTATCTTTAGTGCATATTAACTTTTTTTATAAATTACTAAAAAAAAAATTACTACAAGAATTGGATCAGACAATAGCAAAATGGCAGCATTAAAGATGTCCCCAAAGTGAAATAAATCCAGCTTGTGTTTCATAGCGAAAGCCTTTTTAAGATAATTAAAAAATAAATTATTGTAGTTCACGAGAAATTTTAATTCTATTCATGTTAATTTTGCAAATGATAAAAACATTTACTAAACGAAGTATTTGAGAGCCGTTCATTGTAGTTCATCTTTTATTTCATTTTAATCACAATAATAAATTTAAAGCTAGTTATGACCGATCGGTATTTTTTATTCACACTGTCCTAAAACTTGCAGCTTCACTTATTTCATAAGAAATAACTTGTAACTGATTTAATAGGGTGATTCAGGACTACTTATTTCGACAATAAGTGGAAATTTAAGTTATGAAATCAGAAAATTAAATAGGAGGATTTTTCTGATGGTATATTATCATAATATTATAAATAATAGAATTTTTAGAATATTTATTTCGAAATCAGAAATCAGAAATCAGATGAATCGTCCTAATACAGTATTATATAGAATTTTACATAATAATTATGATGCATTATTTTAAACATATGCATAATACCGAAAGGAATTTATCTTATAACAATTAATTATTTTTACTAAAAACGATAATATTTGATTAATTAATAGCAGTCTGTTTAAAGTAATTAAATAATATTAAATAGTATTACTAATATCTTAATACTTAACAATATGATAAAAAGATTGCTAATATGGTGCTGGAAGCCTATACTCAACGGTTACACGAAGTGTTTCAATTTTTTAAATGGCTATAACTTTTCTTCTTAGAGGTTTTAAAAAAATCTGACCAGTAACTTTATAGAGATATATTAACTCTAGATATGTGCCAAAAATCTTTTCAAAATCTCATCACTGTAAAGAGTTGATGCATTTTAAAAATTGAAATTTTATATGTA
>CAJVPU010002231.1:0-10997 GCA_910591775.1 Dentiscutata heterogama | reverse complement strand
TTAATACCAGTGAGACTACATTAAACTAAGGCTTTTTTTTACAAAGAAAAAAGATGCCATCAGAAATTTCTCATAGTAGAAAAAAAATTGTGCCGTACTTATTCGAGGCATAATTTGTATTCGCATTGATTTTATTGAGAGAAATAAAGTCTTTTTGTAATAATGTTATACCTTCACGTTTGATGTATTGATTCTCTAACGTTTGGGATATATCAGAAACTCCACACATGTCTAAAAGCATCGATAAAGAAAAGGTTGATAAATGTATATAACATTCCATGTTTGATTGCTGAAAATCTGTTCAGGATATGTAGCACATGTGTATCTTAAATTGAAAAAAAAGTTGGTTAGACATCAAAAATAAATAATAAATAAATAAGAAATAAATGAATTGACAAATGGAATAAATATGCTTATCGTTGGATTACGTTCGTCATGTGGTCACGTGAAATATTGAAATGATCAGAAAAAATGATTAATGACTATAGCATGAAAGAGTAATATATAAAGTAGTATAGTATGAAACATAAAAGAAGTAGCGTAGAACAACTTTAAGTTCTTATACTCATACGTATATTTAAAAATCATACCTATCAAACTTATAAGTAGGAAAGATGACCATACCTATAAGTATAGCAAGTATGAAGACGGTCATACTTATAAGTATACCTGTGCGACAAAAATGTGAAGCGAATATTTCACGTGATATAAGTGCTGGGTTTGGGATAATCTTAGATGATCAGAACTAAGATCAGATGCATAATATAGCGTGATGGGTAAATCAATGATTAATTAAAAATAAAAAAGTATAAGGTAGCAAAGTGAAGCATAAAAAATTAATATAAAGAATGGCATAAATGATGTAATTAGTATATAATATATGAGTAAAAAAAAAAAGATGCAATTAGTATATAATACTATAATATAAGAGTAAAAAAAAAATGAATAACTTTTGATACGATGTATATATAATTAATTTTAAGAGCTATATATTCATTTAAAAAAACTATATTTCAAACGAAGGTTCTCTTGAATTGGATTTACAATAAAGAACCTGTTAGTGTCTAACCCCGCAATATTATAAATAATGTATAATTGTATATCAAACACTTCAGCATAAAATTTAATATGCACTGTAATATTTTTGCTTAATAATGCCGATATATTTTGAATAATCGTATGATAGTGTATGTGTGCACGTTGTACGTAAGATTTTTTTTTTCTTTTAAATAATTAAATGCTATCAATGTAAATCGCATATTTTTGTTCATGTTTACTTTCTAAAAATGGATAATCTTTACTTTCAAGCTATCAATGATCCTGATCTTCATATTAGCGATGATCCTGACTTTCAGATTATTGATGGGGTTGAAACAATTTACAAAGAAGATCTAGAATCCTTTGAAAATAAAAGTGTATTAATTTCTTCTAATGATAAACTTCAAGAGATTAATAATAATATTGCAAGCAATTTAAATGAAGATACAATAACCTATTTTACTAAAGAATTAGCATTGAAGGTTATTTATCATACATTAACACCTATAGAATATCCTGAAACAAGTCCAGAGGGTGTTGCTTATGTATATAATGTTGAAGGTTGGGAAGAACCATTAGCCGCATTCAAAAATATTAGTAAATTTTAAATTTTATATATTTTATTATAATTAGATTTTATTTAATATATTTTATTTTTAGATTCAATATTCAATTGGAAAGCCCGGTGGTAAATATAAGGTTATGTGTCCATATCTTGGTGTCAAAGTAAAACATGAAATGCGAACTTGTCAGGGTTCAAAACTTTGTGAATTTGCTGCATATGAATTATATAATTAAACACATCAATGTGTTGATATTAATTCTGATCTTATGATGCGAATAACTGAAGACATTTCATCCAGTAATATGGATAATAATACTTTTGAGTAAGTAATAAATTTTGAAAGTTTTATGATACTATAATATATTAATTAAATATTTTAGACTTTATCTCGCTGCTCTCAAAACACCCTGCAAGTTTCAAAAAAACAAACAATTATGTAAAGGCAAACCTGTTTTACATCACTTATCACATCAAGATAATTCTAAATCTACCTATTTTATTGGATATACCAATTGGAAATTTGGAGAAAAATGTCATCATTTTATGTATATTCCTTCTAATATTAATATTGAGCTTTTGCGCAAATTATTTGATGGCACTTATGAGGTAAATAATTAATTTTAATTTAATTAATTAATATATCTATTGCTATATAATTTAGGTAATTTTAATTATATGTATACTTATCGTTATATAGTCTAACTATATTGGTAATAGATCTACAAATGAATATTACATTGTATACTCAAATTCTGTAAAAAAAAAAATATTGTCGTAAGTATTATAATATATAATAAAAATAATTATTATTATAAAATTTTAATTTAGTATTCTAATATTTTATATTATATTATTAGCTTATCCTCATCAATCAGGAAGCAAAATTTGTCATAGTCATATTAAAAAAAAATTATGTGAAGTTGAATTCTATAAAATTATACCATTAGATCTTAAAGCATGTCCATTTGTAATTCTTATATGTAAAGGATTACATACACATCCACCACCCCCTCCTACACGAACTCCAGATAATATTAAACAAAGGTTACAAACACTTGTTAAACAAGCAAATGAAGATTTATTAGATGTAACTTCTACTCATATTATAACAGGTAAATTTAAAATAAATTTTATTTAATATTATATACATATTTATAATATATACAATATTTTTATTTAATTATATTTTAGGCAATTTGATCAAGACCTATTTTGGTGTTGATAATTTATGTGAAGTTCATGCTTCGCTTAATGATATGAATAAGTTACGATATTGTGTAAACAAAATTCAAAAAGAAAAACATCCATTCGGTCAAGATTTATTAGGAGTTGTATACAATTTTTCATGTAATATTGATGACTTTCAGGATTATGTTCAACGATTAAGTAAGTATATATTAAAATATAATTTTTAAAATTTAATATTTACTTATTTTATTTTATTTATTTAGTTTAGATTTTTTTAATGATGGACATATAATGGTTATTTGTACTACTCAAGTTCAAATACAAAAATAGATTAAATGTGATTATTTTGAAATCGATCTATCATTTAAAAGAGTTACTGGTGAAATTAATGAATTTGAAATAAATTATTACGATAAACAGTATAATACAAGCAAGTATTTTTTTTATATTATATAGTATAGTGTTAATTTTTCAGTTAAAATTTGCTATAAAGATACTGCATACTTTGGAAACTTTTTTGTATGGCAAATAAAGGCACGATTTACAAAATGTTGATTTTTTCTATGCGGCATTTGTATATTTATTTAAAAGAAAATGTGTGCAAATTTTATTTTTGTACGCTATGCACAGTCTGCATAGTAAAAAATAATTACTGATAATATGCATATATTAATTATAATTTATTTACATATTAGTTTTAACTTTTGCTCGAATTTTTACAAATCAAGCAACTACTATTGCATATCAACACATGTTTAATGCATTATTTGATCTTGTTAAGCAATTTACTGGTGAATCAGCAAAATTTCAGCATATTCACGGAAATGGATGGGCTTGTATTATCAGTGATCTTGATATAGCACAACTTACTAGATTAGGTGAAACTTTAGTTTTAATTGATAATTCTTTTACTTGAGAAGAGCATTTAATCCATATTTTTAAATCTTGTCAAGTTCATTATAAACGGTAATTAACAATAGTAATTAAATTATATTTATTAAACTTATTAATATCAATATTTTTTATATAGAAAACTACATGAAAAAAGATTTGAAATTGATATTAAAACTAAAATGGAATTATTATTAACTGCAAAGCCCGAAGAAGTGGAATTAATATTTGATGAATTATTAGCATTAGATAATAATCTTACGGGTAAGTTTTATAAAATTATTATTAAATATATTATTTTTAAATAAATTAAATCAATAATTATTATTAAATAAAATAGATTGGGTTCAATATTATAAACAACCTTATATAATCGTATCACTCAACCCAAACATATTGTGATGACCAAAAAGGACTGCGACTCGGTCACTCCACAATCCAAAAACTCGTGTAACCTGGGTAAGTACCCTTTCGAAAGAGGTGTTTTAGATTTGGCTGGTGGTGATTTAAGGCTTCGGTTACTTCTCTCGTTGACTCTAGGTCACGTGGAAAAGAATAGAATGAACGGCAACTTATAGCTTTTTTAGGGTTCAAAGAGTGTATTTAGCGCAATAATATTTATGTAATTTTATGGGCAATTTATTTAATAAACTTGGGACTTATTTATTTTGAGACCAATGGAACATAATTTTCCTTGGGGCGAGAACGCCTTTATTTATAATAAAGTTTTACTTAGTAACGAAATAATGATTATATCCCTTATATCCATTATATCAATTAAATTGAGCATAACTAATAAAACCATTAAATTGATTATAACCGTGATATCTCCTATAACTAATAAAACTATTATCTCTATTAAATCGATTATATTTATTATCTTCGCTATATTAATTATCCGGGGTATATCTAATTTCTTCGTTATATCCAATATTTCGCCGGCAACTCCTTTTTCGGTAAGAGATCGTCATAATCAGGTTAACGTGAGTTGGCGCGGCGTCTTTTAGGTCACGTTTTCCCGACCTCACAATACTATCAGACTGTAAGGGTTGGACCTATTGTATAAAATATATGCGCACAATTGTTCATGAGCACATATTTTTAAAATTTTTACATATTTTTAGCTATAAATTGGTTAGCTGTCAGGCATATCGACATCTGATATTATGCTGATCTCTCTCAGAAATGTTAAAATTTGACCGCATGAATGCTTAGTTTTAAGATGCAAAATTTATAAAAGTCCTCTTAATTTTGCTTGTATGTATTTTTATCTAATACAAATTATATTTCAAATGTTTTCTGAGTCAGTCTTGTATAGGAAATTTTTAAAATTATAAATGAGTGCTTTCAATGGCGGACTTAATAATTTGTTTATTCATCCTGATACTATGATAAATTACATATTATTATTTTATTTTTATTTTTTTTAATTTTAAAGATATAAATTACATATTATTTCATTATTATCTATCAATATCATTGATCCTTAAAAGATTTACGCAAAAGAAGATAACCACAATGTAAGCTACTAAGGTAGGAATTATTTAAACAACCTCCCCATCCTCCATAAATGCACGTTGTTGGGGAAGGCATTTATAGAATATGCATTTCGGAGCTAGATCTACTTATAATACAAATAGATTATTATGAATGTACATAATTAAAATCTATTTTTAGAATTGCGGGCTTTCCATAAATGACATTCATATCACTTGGCCTAGGTTAGGGTTAGTATAGGGTTAGTTTGGGTTAGGGTAGGGATTAGTTTAGGCCAGTTTTGTTTAGTTCTGGTAAACAAATGACATGATATGTTTATCATGTGATCGTTGATCACTGGGTTGTGTTCTTTAAGTGTCCCCAGCCTCCATAAATGCACGAAGGCATTTATAGAACATGCATTTCGGGGCGAGATCTACTTATAATACATGAACGACGCTACTTAAGAGAAACCCTGCAATTTAAAACTAGATTATTATGAATGTACATAATTAAAATCTATTTTTAGAATTGCGGGCTTTCCATAAATACATTCGTATGAGCTGATCAGAATGAGATTGCTGTGCGATGCTGTCATACTAAAATATTGTTAGTCGTAATTGTTTTAAGCAATGTTCGTACGTACGTACATACGTGATATTTCGACTTTATGTATAGTCGAAATGTCTAAATTAAATTTATAATGTTCATAATTAAATTCCATTTTTAGAATCGCGGGCTTTCCATTAGTGACTCATATGAGCTGATCAGGGAATGAGATTGCTGTGCGACGCAAAATATTGTTAGTCGAAATTATTTTACTCGTTCATCATCAGAAAATCATGGGGTCATATCTTTTTGCAAAGCGCTATAATACGTAATATTTCGACTTTCTATATTTACCCTATAAAAAAAGTCGATCCGTGTTTTATATTCCTGTTATTTCCGTAAACATTGCATAGAATTTATAATCATAAATCATGGAGATTGTTCTAATTGTCTAGATTTTGTCGATCATGTTGCAGATTCACGGGAGATTTCACAAAAAATATGAAAAAATTATGGAAATATTCGGATAAAAATTTTTACAGGGTTAGCGTGACAAATTCTAAATTAATGTAAATAGTACCAAAATGTCTATATAGTTTAGAAATGTCTAAATTAGATTTATATAAAATTTGAGTTAAAAATGGTTTATTTTGCATTAAAATAAGATCTCAATAAATTAGAATCTATTTAAGCTGATTCTAATTACACTTAGGTTTAAATAAAATTTTAAATCAAACTACTGTATAACGTTCGTGGGAGTTATTTTGAAATTTGGATCCTTTAAAAATAACTTACATGGCCTCAAATTAGCCCCGAATTAACACACATCCTAATGTACGTAGCACAATTTACTACAGTTGAGCTGATACTCCATATGCGCACTCTCTATAAATGCACTTTTCTAATAGTGATAAATGTACATAATTTGATCGGTCTAATGTATGTAAATTATTATCTATAAATAAACATTTATAGGGTGCTGGTCAAAATCCTGACAAAAAAAATCCCAACAGTAAAAATCCCGACAACAAAAAATTATTAAGTTCATTTAAGTTAGGGTAGGGGTAGGTGAGTATGTAGGTTAGGGTTAGGGTGTGTTCTCAGATTAAGGTTAGGGTTTAAGCGATTATATAGTAAAATTGCTCAAATGACCACTTTTTTGATTGTCGGGATTATGGCCTGTCGGAATTTTGACCCAAACCTATTTTATAAATGCACTTTTATCCATAACGCGCATTTATGGATGGTTAACTGCATTGAATTTAGAAAATGTTCTCTTATTTCGAAATAACGCACATAGACACATTCAAAATAACGCGCAGGTCAATTAATTAGCGCGTTGGTGAGTGCTTATATGGTAAGCAAAGAATTTTGAATCAAAATTGATTCTAAATCTATTTAATAGAATTTTTAAATTTTAAACGGTTAAGACGATAATTATAGTTGAAAATTCATATCAAACATTGTATATTAATGGCTAAAGTTTGAATTAACGGAACAATATATCGTGTATAAATAAAAAAGGTTACATCTAACATGATAATTATACACCTACTAACAGCTAATAAAATGCTATGTGGTGCCCAAGTAAATGGAAAATGATCATTAGGGAAATAAGCATATAAAGGATATTTATTATTTTAATAAATATACCTATATTTATGTGTATTACGTTACACTGGGTGTCCAGTGTACTATGTAAATCAAGTCATATAAAAATCGAATATATAAATTTTTTCGTGTAACGAATGCGTTGATCTATAGTAAATTACTATAAATTTTAACGAAAATTATTAATATTACTAAAAATCCTTAAAATCAATAAAAAAACTCTATTAGTTTAAAATACAGGTTCTGTTGAGTAATCGAGCAAATTTTTTAAGCTAGTTAATATGAAACTTTCAGAGGAGTTACAATTTAAAATTTGATAATTTTTTATAATCGTTTCATATAAGATTTTTAAACTTCAAATTGTATCTCCTCTGTAAATTACATGTTAACTGTTTTAAAAATTTCGCTCATTTGTTCAGCAGAACCTATATTTTAAACTAATATAGAGTTTTTTTTTAAAAAAAATTTCATTAAAATTTTATTGAACTTATTGAAATAATCTATTTGTCGCAGGCGGCGACGGTACCCAGATTTTATTTATAATTGTATTTAGGATTAGAAAGAACATAGTATGTAGTAAAATTATGCAAGGAATATTCTTTGTTAAGTCATGAAACTAGATTTCATAGACATAATTTTGAGTTATTTTGATTTAAAGATTTTGAGATTTTTTGTAACTGCCGGCGACAAATATATTCGGCCGTATTTTTAACAATGATTAAATAGTTTTTAATAGATAACGAATTATTATCAGCTAATATGTTGGTAGCTATCACAGGTAGAACAATAAATCTTTTCAACAAGTATTCTTTCAAAAACCTTTAGTGTAATATGTAACCTTTCTAAATATCTTCTAAATATTTTCTAAACTTTTAAATCACCTGTGAAAGAGATACAAAAATATTTTTAAAAAATCTAAAACTAGTTTCGGATTAAGTCCTTTCGGAAACTAGTTTCGGGTAGGTTTCGTTTTGTTGCCCAACTCTACCTTAGACTCAAGTTGATTTTCAGCAAGATTTAAAAAGTTAAAGTATTGTTTATTCAAGAGCTTTAGCAAATTCTTTTCCTCCTTTCAAACTAATGTTATTACAACTAATATCTAAAAAGGTTAGGGTAATGTTTTTACAGAGTGCTTTTGCAAATGCCTTTCCACCATTAAAATCAATATCAACTTTCATCCTCAGATTTAATAAACAAATCAAATTGAAATAATACTATATAATATGCTTGCATTAGATTTTTAATATTTATTACCTAATGAAAAGATACTTAATAGGTTAGTAATTATTTGAATTTGAACTACATAATGAATAGCATTAGACAGTAGTGAAGCTATTTCGTTATCAGCAATAAATATCGATGTTTTTAGTTTAGCAAAATTTAGATATTTGTAAATGTGCTTTATTGTACATTGAGAAAGTGGTGACTAATTGTTTTAATCTAAAAACTAACTAAAACACTAAACTATCAACTAAACACTCTAATCTCTAACGTCAAGACGCCTAAAATATTGAATTAGAAGGCGGAAAGAGGGCGTGAAACGACTTGGTCCGAGTATCAAGGTCTTTTGGGTCCTGGAATAATGTTGCCGGGATTAAGATTAGTCTTAATGGTCCTTTTACTTCTTAGTTGCTTTTGTGGTATCGATAATTCTAATATTAATGACTCTTAATCCCTTAATTTCGAAGATATTATCGACTTCGGGGTCACGTGTGACGTAATAGAGATAACTAGATTGATCTGTGTTTTAATATTCAACCTTAGATCGTTAAGATTCTTAAATATCGGGATTGGATTTTCAATATCTGATCGACGTCACGAGATTCGATGTCACGGTAATTGGCTGATCGAAGCAATAATGCAAGATCACTAATTCGATTGTTATACTAATTAGTGATAACAATACGTCACGGGGTAATTAAGTATTCATATAAGAGCAATTTACTACGAATTTGGTTCTTTTACTTGTCTTTGGTTTCTTATGAACGACAATAATTCTATACTAAGAAATTGGGTTTATTGGGAACGATTTGGTCAGAGAGGACAATTTATTAAGAAACAACTTCTACTATGAGGATTTCGAAGTTTTAAACTCAACTGAGTTATTTTTTATTCAAGGTGAGCGGAGAGCTCTTATATAATAAAATTTTACAGACTAATTATTGACAAAATAAAATTTATCGAGTCCATCGACTCCATGGACTCCATGGAGTCGATTTCCAGCTATTTATGGAAACTCCTACTAAAAATAGGAAAAGGGATACAAAAATAGAAATGAAATAAAAATAAAATAAAAAAGGAAATAGAGCACAGCCCAATTTTGGGTTATGCTACGCCTAATCCGACCTTCACAACATATAAGAAATTTCTCATGTTTTTATAAAACACGACATTAAATAAAAACATGTACTGAAAAAAAAAAAAATCAAATCATTTCTTTAATTACTGTCAAGAATAATGTTATCAATTCTCAAATTTTGTAATCCACTGTCAATGCTTGGAATTGATTTAATAAAGGAAATAAACTTGCTTCCTCCACTAAACATGCCTTCATATGATTTTTCGATATTTTTAAGATTTACTTTTGATTTTTTCAATTCTAATAAAATATTTTTGTCATTTTGCCATTCCATAAAAATTTCATAGAGTTTATTGGTTGATGGTCGTTTTTCAGGTTCTTTATCCCAACATTCTTTCATCAGAGTTATATAGCATTGTGGTGCTCCCTCGTTAATGGGTGGTTGTAAGTAATCACAACATATTTTAATTGAAGCTGTTGTTTATTAAATTTATGATAATAAGACACAGGCATCCCATATAAGATTTCCCACATTATTATTCCAAACGAATAAATGTCTGATTTTGTAGTATATGGTTGACCCATTAGAATTTCTGGGGCAATATATGGTAGAATTCCACAAATCCCGTCTTTTTTTTGTTCAGAATCAGAACTTGATAGTCCTAGATCAGAAATATACGCGCTATGTAAATCGTCTTGTAAAATGTTTCTACTCTGTAGATCCCGATGAACATAACCCTGAGAATGGATTGCTTCAAGATTAGAAATAATATCATTTAACAGCTTTAATATATTTTTCCATTTCAATTTAGATACATATCTGTAGATTTTTGATAATATTTGAATGCTTCACTTAGATTATTTTCAACTCCCATTCCATTTTCATAACAATGTCCAAGATTATATGTTCCATCTGCATGTCCGATATCTGCAGATTTTTGATAATGTTTGAATGCCTCATTTATATTTTTTTCAACTCCTATTTCGTATTCATAACAACGCCCAGCATTATATATTCCATCTGCATGTCCCATATCTGCAGATTTTTGATAATATTCGAATGCTTTATGTTTATTTCTTCCGACTCCTATACCATTTTGATAACAATGTCCAACACTATATATTCCATCCGTATGTCCCATATCTGCAGATTTTTGATAATATTTGAATGCTTCTCTTAGATTATTTTCAACTCCCATTCCATTTTCATAACAACGTCCAAGATAACATGCTCCATGAGCATGTCCCATATCTGCAGATTTTTGAATGTAGCACTTAGATTATTTTCAACCCCATTCCATTCTCATAACAACGTCCAAGATTATATATTCCATCTGCATGCCCGATATCTGCAGATTTTTGATAATGTTTGAATGCTTC
>CAJVPU010002230.1:0-11000 GCA_910591775.1 Dentiscutata heterogama | reverse complement strand
ACATTGTCATTGTGACAAAAAGTAATATTAATAAGATTCTCATTCCAAAGTAAATGCTAGGTCCAGCAAACCGTGAGTATAAAATCGAAAATGGGATACGAGAAGTAGCAAATCTTCGTCCAGTAGCAATATAACGAGCTCCACCAAAGTTAAGATTTGACATTATACTACTGGCGCAAATTTGAGTATTAAAAACTTCAAAGAATGGTGATAACGACATCAAATGTTTGACAAGACGAATTATACTGCGGAAAAACCCCTTTTCTGTCAATTCTTGCAGGAACAGTGGTAAAAATGCCACAAAAAATACAATAAAGATAGAAATTATTGATCGTTTAATCCAATCAAAAACAGGGAAAAGATTATGACATCCAGGCGGATTAAGTGGAACTGTTGGATCCGGATTAAAGTCGCATAAAGTCAAAGTTGAAGCCATTGAACCAATGAACATCATACCAAACATGAATAATTGTATCGACAGCATTATGAAAATATTGTTCACATGAAAACCAGGATGTGCATAATAGAATGTCAAAAACCGATCTAAAGGAAGTTGTGTTCCAAGATAATAATATTCTCGAGACAACATTTGTTCACCCATACCAGTGCTAATCTTAGTAGTAAAATTAAGAATAGAACTAAAACCAAGATCACGACCTTTACCACATTGATAATATTCTGCATGTTTTATACGTCCACCGCGATTAAATGCGTTAATACCAGCGTAAATGTCTTCATTAAGGTGTAAACCTTTTTGAGCTTTTGATATACCTATTAGGAATTACCTAAAATTAATTAAAAATTAAATTAATCAACATAAACAATAAATATAATTACAACATTTCCTTACCACCACGAGTTGTCATGAATATAAAATTTAAGAAATCAGGATGTCCATAATGCAATCTACCGCCTATTCTTGCTGTTATACGTTGAGTTAGAGTACTAAAAGTCCATTCTTTACCAGCTGCAACATCACCAAGTATGCCATAATTTTCTGAAAAGATATATTCACGAGCACCAACAATAGCCACGGGATCTTTACCAGAAATATCATTAGCAGTAGGTGAATATGGTGAAGTCTTTGGCATATTATATTGTTCAAATTCTCCAAGAATATTACGAATTTTAAGGCATTCTTCAAGATAGTTATCTTGATTCGCGTCCACCAATTGAAGATATTCACCACGACAAAAGATGATAGAATGATTTTGATTATCTGATTTACCATCTCCAAGTATCGGATTACCAGGAAGTTGGATACAATATTTTGGTTTTCGTTTACCATCAGGTAAAATCTCACAATGACCATCGATTAACACAGAGAATACTTTTGGTTCTTCTTCATTTTCAGAAGGAACTTCATCAAGGTAAGCGATCTGAAGGTTTGGGTATAAACGTAACAAGAACTCCACGTTTTCTTTTTCTTCTTCACTAAATTTATTATATTGTTGCATGGAGACTAAGAACTTAAATTTGCGATTAGCCATAGAATTTAACTCTTCTTCAAGTTTTTCTAGATTATTATTAAACATTGTCGAAACCTCCGGATTTTCAATAGAGTATAAAAGCTTAATCGCCTTTGAATAATTCATGAACCCAGAAATTGTTCGATATAAAGTTTGTGAACGAAGTGAAGCCCACATACGAGTGCGTAATGTAAATTCAGGAGCAGAAGACTTAAAACCAACAGAATAAAATGGTAAATCATCTAACTTTTTATTTTTAATTTCCTTTGAATAATCATTTCTAAATTGATCTGGAACTGCATTCAAGTCATGTCCTTCGGCCAAAATCTTTGTGTCTTTGACAAAATTATCCCATTCAATTGGATGGAGTTGTTTTAGGTATTCAATCAAAGTTACTCGAGTGTTTTGGTCTTCTTCACGAATAATTTCACGAAGTGAAAGAAGAATCTTTTCAGAGTAATGAGGAGTTAACACGGTGAAAGTAGGCATATTTTGTACAGGTAAAGGATTTGGAATTGATGTTGATAAACTTTGCGCAAAAAATAAAATCCGACGTTCTGCCTCACTCGATGATGGAAAATATTCTTCTCGATTTGAGTTATTGGATGTAAAAAGCATTGGTGTTTTTAAAGTTCGTTTTCCATTATCAGAAAAAACCTAAGTATAAAAGCAAGTGAATCTTTTTTTTTTAAAAAAAAGAAAAAAAAAAAAAGGAAAAAAAATTTTTTTATGAAATATGAAATGAGCTTTTCACATACTAGGTATACTAGAATTAGTGAATACAAACCTGCTGGTACAGTAATCTTTGTACATTATCAGAAGATAGTAAATGTTCTCTATACATAGAAATAATTATAGCGTTCCAGACTTGTGATATTAGAGCTTTTGGTTTATGTTTGAACTCTATGTTATGCGTGGCCAAAAGCTTTGCGTATATCCGTTTAGGTAACATGGAAAAGATGTTTTGCCAAGGTGTCCAAATAGAAATACCAAGATAAAATGAACGAATCACGGAAAAAATAGTTTTCCAGATGACATACCAAAGGTATGTGTCCAAGAAAAAAAGTACAAGATCCATAAAAAACATAATAATAATGGACATTACTGGCATATAAGAACAAATAATTCCACCAGCGAGTCTATCACCACAATCCAAAACTCTACCGTTTGCCATTGCTTTAAGCGGATCTTTAAAAGAAAGTGATAAGAAAAAGTAGGACTCAATCATTTTGCAACCAAATACGCAACACCAAAGGCCAATGGATATCGCGCGGTCGGTACGATTGAGTACAGGATAGCTGGCAATATATGTTTTGAATGCTTGATATTTTTGAGAACTTTTTGATAGACCACCTAACAAGTTAGCACTTGGAATAATGGCAAAAGTCAATGTTGTTAACAATGAAATGAACAATTGAGCTACCCCAATCATCAAGGATAACTGTGTAGTACGTGCTTTTATGACAACATAGTATGTAGGTGCAGTGTTAATGACCAGAATGATAAACAAATAAGTTAGACGTCGTAATATCATTGAGATATTCTCGGTATTCAGAGGAATAAAGAAGAATTCACAAATGCATCCAACAATCATGAACAAGGTGGATACTGCCCCACCAAAAGCTACGATTGATAATTGAACCGCAAGCTCCGGTTTTTCTGGGTCTGTATAAAGGAATGGCGCATTATAAGCTGTATAATACCAAAAGGTTGCAACATGAATAATCCATATACGCGTAAAATTGACAGCAAGGTGAAGCCATGTTCGTCTTTCCTTATAAGTTTTTTCAAAAACACGATTCCAATTTATTTCAGAAAGCAATTTATAGCGTTGACTTGAAGGTAAAGCCATGAGAGGAGTTCTTTTATCTTGTAACATAATACGATTAATACTCTCAGGATTCCAAAATAATTGATTTACGTCATCATAACCGACTGTATCTGCGTGATCTTTTTCTTTCTTGATGAAAGTTCCACCAATAATTTCATAACTTTGATCACGAATATATCTGTAGAGTGGAGTAATGACATTCTTAAGATATTCACCTTCAGGAACAGGCTGTACTTTTGCTTTATATTCAGGACTTTTTGCATAATCATCAGCCAATTTAAATATAAAGCACAAGCATTCACTAATAAAGCGAATCTGAGCGGCTTCACCCCATAATAAAAGCCATAACGCGAGTTGGCGAATACGGTCGTATTGTGACATTCGGTTCATGCGTTGATTCCACTGTTCGTAAAAATTACCATTGATTGGATCTTGGAAAGTTATTCCAGCGTTTACATCAGAGAGAGCATCATCCAAATACATGCGGGTTGCAAAGTACCACTTGCGATAATTAGCATGCTCTCCACCAATATAGTCGGCATGAAGAGTCATTAAAGCTTGCGATGGGGCCATTCGAGAAGCACGAGAATCTAATATGCACATGAAATGGTCAAACATGTTGCGCATACTATCTTTTTGAAAGCCAAATTTATTGGTAAGATCAATGAAAATGTCCTCAATTTCTTCTTTGGATACAGGGATTTGGTTATCAGAACTCCATGCGGTATAAATTGTTCGCGAACGCTGATTACCACCACCAGGAGTATGTGGATAATTCAAACTATAATTAATTCTTTCGCTAGAGAAATAATCGTCACCCGTGCCCACACCAAATCCATATTTATTAGAATCATCCGAGTGTGATCCATAAGGACTTTCTGTTTTTGAATCAAGGTCACTACGACTTTTACCCTTTTCACAGTTGTTTAGAACATGCTCAGAAGAGTAAAAAGAAGATATGGGAAGTTGATGTTCTATAAAAGAATAAAAGGATATAAGAGATTGATGACATTTTATAAAATAATTACCGAGTCACTTAAAAAAATCTTACTTTTGATACTAACCATAATCTGAAACTTCATATGCTTCAGCAGGATAAGCTGACTCCTCAATATTACGATTAGCTTCTTCTATATATTGTTCTTCTGCTTTATTGTCTTGATCATATTCTGATAAACCATTAGCTGGATCTTCAGAATGATAACAATAGTTAGATTGTGACACAGACGCGGGCATCATGAAGAACTACAATATATTTTTCATGAAAGGTTTATTCACAAGGGTTTTATTTCGTTTGAAGCGCTTAAGATATAACATGAATTTTCTTATTTATTTAACTTTTTTTTCCCTCATATTTTATATACTAAATACATTACATCATTATAATAATAAATTAGACTCGAAGAAACAGATTTCTGTCGATTTTTAACCGCCCTTGCGTCGACCTGAATATTTGTGCATAACGAATCTCAAGGAAACATTTTTTGATATGCAATAAAGATGAATATATGATCTTGTCGTTGTCTAATTCAGAGATTCAAGTAGATGTACAATATTTCTAATATTTCTAAAGACTGGTTAAAAATCTCTGCTTCGAAAATTAAATTGTATTAGCCAAAATTTTTATAAATAATAGTAACTAATTTAAGTATATCAATTCTATAAACTTATTATACGTAATCGATAATCTTTAATTAATATTTACTGACAAATATAGTATTTATCGCATGCGTCATTTCTATGATTCAAAGTCATCATTGTTAACTCGCAGGAATATATATATAGCATCAAAAGTGTGACAAACCTCCGTTACCACGTGATGCTGGAATTTTTCACGGGTAAAATGTCACAGAGTGTACGTAATACATACACAATCTTGGGTAAAAAAAATTCTTACCCACCTACCCACCCTTGCGCGCCCGCGCCGACGCGGGAATTTCACGGGTCCCGATCGGGATTTAAAACTCCGACTAAGTGCTGTATTATATGAGTGCTGCCAAGGGAAAAAGGCCGATCGGACTTTTGTGTACAGTTAGCCGTCTATGGAAAATTTATCACCGTAATAAACTTTTGGTTAACTGTATACAAAATATATTGAAAGTCCGATCGGCCTTTTTCCCTTGATCGATCAGCTGATTTTGCAAAAAAAATCGGCTTAGTTTTTGTTTCGACTAGAATCACTAATCTATGGTGTTCACCTTACCTAAGCACACTTAGAGATAGTTTTTAGGCTAGATAATATTGTAATAAATATAAGCGTTAAAGTTCTAATTAACTCAAAAATATAGCCGACTGATTTGAGAAAAAATCTCGAAAGTAATAATAATTTCGTAACACCGGAAATATTAAAGCTAAAATAGATTACAAATGCTCGAAGCTTTACTTAATTTGAAGAAATATTTGGTAAATAATTTTATTTTTGGGAATAAATCAAAATTTGGAGTGTTTAGACGCAATAAAAAGATTATACATAATCTATCTTAAATGTATATCGCAAGCGAATGAAGTAAACCCTATTTAATTATACTGTATATAGTTTGTTTTTTAAAAAATGTGCATATATAGGTAAGGTTGTATATAAAATTAATACCCTATTTTCGCGTAATAACGCACATGTGAAATTCCTTTTTTTTTTTTGATTCAAAATAATGTCCATGTGTAAGGTTGTTAATGGAGTAGCATACTCCAGAGAAACTCTGGAGTGAGCCCAACCCAAGCTGGAGTGAGTTAAAGATATGCTGAAGTGAAGCTGGAGTGAACTGGAGCAACTCTGGAGCGGCTCCGGAGTGAGCCCAACCCAAGTTGGAATGGGTTGAGGAATAATTTAACCCACCCAACCCAACCCAACCCATAAACAACCCTAAATATTCATGCGAATTTTTAGGCCAAGTAACCAAATTTGTCAAATGATTCGAATTAACACGCATGTGCGTCCCGAAATAACGAAGTAGACTAGTGGTGGCAGAAAAATGTCGAGATCACATGATTGGTGATCATTCCGATAGAATTTTGGTTTTCCTTAACATAATTCGGGTGCTAAAGTTGAGTTGTGATTATTGTATCACATATTTTGTTGCCTGCTCCGAACTAGCTCCATATATATCATTGATCGCGTGATCTCGACATTTTTCTGCCACCACTAATCTACTTGTCCAAAGGGCATGCCCTTGTCATGTGATATTTAAAGTTATTTTGATTGGCTAATGGGTTTAGATAAGGCCGAAAACATAGATATATACAAAACAATGTGTGAAAGTTGCAAACTATATGTTAATTACATAATTTAAAAAAGAATATTTCTGTAGTTATAAGAAGCATGTCTCAGCTCAAGGCATACTAGTGTGTGAGTGTTTTAATTTTTTTTTCTACTTAATTATTGTTTTTACATTTATAATTAGTCTATTATTATATAAGTATAAAAGGGCATGCCTAATTTTTAAAGCATGCCCCAAACCCTAGCTGGCATATGTCGTTGTTTAATCACATGATATCAGTGATTTAAATACAGTATATATATTAGATGACCAAACAACAATGACCTGGGTAGTGTTGGCAGGTAAAACTAAGAGGTTTTGCCATAGACAAATGGTGAAACCTAGTTTCAACTTTCGGCAAAAAAAAATTAAAATGGTGAAATGGCAAAAGGTGATGAAACTGGCGAAACTGTTAAAGGTGGGAAACTAAAAAAAAATAGCAAAACTAGTGAAAGACAGTAAAATTAACAAAAAAGCAAGAATAACAAGATGATTAAAAATAATTAAATATTTTTTTATAATTATTATATATGCATCAATTTGATTAGCCAATTTTGTCATAAAAAATAAAAATTTAAAACTTTTTCATATTTTTACAATAATATTATAAAAATTAGATATTGTGAAATAATTTTTATAGATCTATTGCAAAATGTTATGCTGAACATTTTAATTAGAAATGAAAAGATTGGTTATCTTAATAAAATTTTAAGCAATCAACAAAAATAAGAAAAAAAAAATGAAAAATCCTTTTAAGTAAAAATGTTTAACACAAAATTTTGATATATTTGTTTGAAAATTTATATCAATTTTAGACCTATCTTAAGCTAACCTAACCTTAAAAAATTTTACAAAGTATTTAGAAAAATTCATATAATGATAATATCGATATACTGTATATATTCAATAAGTTGATTTATAAAGTCTTAGAGGATTTGATATTTGCCAAGTTTTGACTTTTCTTAGAGTTACAACTTTACCAGAGTTTCACCAGAGTTTTGCCATTTTGTCAGAGTTTTGCTATTTCACCAGGGTTTCACCTGGTTTTATCTTTTACCGAGTTTAGTTTTGTTTTTCGCTATTTGCCAAAAATTGTTTTGCCTACCAACACTAGACCTGGGATTATTTGGTTATTTAGAATCAAATAAATGGCTATTTCTCAACACTGGTTTAAGTAAGCAAAGAAATAAAACAGGTCTTGGTTTTTTAGTTTACGAAACTCTATAATCATGCCTCTATTATAAAACTCGATTTCATCTTTCACGAGTACAAGCTTTTGATACTTTTTTTGAAGAACAAGGAAAAGTCCATTTTGCGATAACAAGAAATCTAGCTAATTCTATTGCTTACTCTTTTTTCACACAAGCTTATGGATACTTCAAGTTTTTCAAGAGTAGGTTGGTTCTTTGCTATTCTAAAAAATAGCAAAAAAAGCCTAAATTTAAAAAAAAAATAAATCAAAACACAGATGATATATACAATATAAAAATAAACCTTACAAAAATAACATGATGACAGAGATAGAAAGAAATTAAAAAAATAAACATAACAACAAAAAAATTCCAATGAAAAAACACTTAGGCTAGATTTACCAAAACAATCTAACTTCTCAAAACTACAGTATGTAAGAGTGGATAGTACAATAAATAAACAGGAGAAAAAAAATTAGTAATAAAAAATTGGTATATATATTAATATAGTATAATGTCAATCATGAGATCAGGTTATAATCTTGATTTGGAAATCTTTATTAGGTGAACTATTCTTTTTAAATATATAAGTTATATAGTTGAAATAAAACCTGAAAAAAAATCTTAAAATAACCATGGTAAGATTCTTTTCAATTTAATTTTTAACTGTTCTTGAACTTTATAATATACTAAATAATAAAGGACTTATAATCTAAAATAAAATAAAGGCAATTTACATAGGTGTGTTGATCATTGAATATCCCGTCACATCATGCAAATTTTGTAGCAAAATTTTGCCAACCTGATCTCGATTGTACGTAAGTGATATTATTGCCCGGAATGAAGATTAGGGATGTTAATCAGTCTCTTGGGATCGAGTCCTGACTGATCTTTTCAAAGATCAGTAAGGATTTGGTCCTTAAGTCACGTGAAAACATTATAGGATTTAGAATTATTTAACAATACAGTCAGAAATTTTGCCTAAAATAGACAGTGTAGATCGCACCTTGTATGGTATAAAAATGTTGATCACATAATTCTAGATCATTTGGTTATACAAAAATCATGTGCAATTAACCAATCAAATTTAACTACAAAATCTTGATAATGGAAAGAAAAAAAATAAAAGAAAGAAAATAATTAAAGAATCAGAAAAGAATACTTCTTGTGATGATGATAAAGAAGTTAAACCTATAAATTATAGAGCACTTTTATTAGAGCAGGCATTACAAAAATTTTAAAGTTAATAAATATAATTATACCAATAATTATATTATCTTTATTATAATAATTTTATTAACTTACAAAATAAATAAATTACAGAATAAATTACAAATAAATTAAATTAAAGTAAAAAAATAAAATACAATATATTATTTCGCATATTGGTTCGTGTATAAGAATGCAACAAGATCTAAAATCCAATAAAGTAATCTCTATAAAATAAAGTAAAATAATTAAATTAAATTAAATTAAATAAATTTTTTAAAAAAATAAAATGCAATATTTTCACATATTAATTCATAAGAATGCAATGAGATTTAAAGATCTAACGAAGTAATTTCTTTCATTAAAACTTATAGTAAAGCCTCTTGTTCACCTTTTAGTGGACCATTTTTTGGAATTCAGATATATAGTATAGCACTTATATATAAATAAAATAAAATAATTAAATTAAATTAAATTAAATTTAAAAAAAAAAATGAAATGCAATATTATATTGATTTGTAAGAATACAATGAAATCTAAAAATCCAACGAAGTAATCTCTAATATAAAAGAAAAAGATATTTAGATCTATTATTAGTATAAGTAAATGATAAAAGAAAAGCTTCTTACCAAACCTTATAGTAGAGCCTCTTGTTTGCCTTTTAGTAGACCTTTTTTTTTGGAATTCAGACATATATAGTGCTTATATATAGCTATATATAAGAGACTATTATATAATATATAGAGAGTTTCGCTTCTAAATAAAGTTCTTGGGGTTACTGATTATTTTTGATTATTTTTGT
Source organism: Dentiscutata heterogama (assembly GCA_910591775.1). Classification (NCBI taxonomy): domain Eukaryota; kingdom Fungi; phylum Glomeromycota; class Glomeromycetes; order Diversisporales; family Gigasporaceae; genus Dentiscutata; species Dentiscutata heterogama. Next base: position 1,245 of record CAJVPU010002230.1, on the reverse strand, counting down.
CTAGTGAATATAAACACTCTGCTGAAATGAATAATGGCTTTTGCGGTGATTTTTACTTAGTAAAATATCAAGTTTTTAAAAAGTACTTTAAAGTATATAAATAAGTTACTTGAGCAATTGATTTACGTCAGCTAATCAAACGAATATCTGACCATGTCATAGGAAGATATTTATATGATTAGTTGATTTTTGTAGATCTACCCGTGATTTCCCATAATAATTAACCAATCAAATGCATAATTTTTAATTAATACTACAATATTAGAAAACAAAAGAAACTTCATATAAAGAAGTTTACAAATTAATAAATACACGCAAAAGAATTTATTATTAATATGTAGAGAGTAGATAAATATGCATAAAGTAGGTAAATAAGATATTTATTACTAATAAACTCAAACTATTAAAGAATCTACCATATAGATATAAATTAAACCTATTAAAACTTTAACTATTAATTCACGGTTAATACATTACAAGAACTGACTAAATTTAAATATTAAGCCCAGATCTTCTTGTTAAAAAGCTTGTATCTATTCAAATTAAACAGTTAAAAATAAAAGTTTATTTAAATCTAACATAATAAAATAGTTTTAGATGAAAACATTTCTGGTTACCTTTACTCTACAGTATAATTTGATATAGTTTAATAAATGGTAGGCATATTTTGCCTTCTAAGTAAAGTTTGCAGAGATACTGATTATTACATTATTTTTGTATAGTGAATATAGACATTCTATCGAAGTAAAAAATGGTGTTTATATTGATTTTTTGTTAGTAAAATGTTGTTCCCAAAAAGTACTTTAAAGTGTATAAATAAATTACCAGACAATTGATTTACATAAGCCAATCAGACAAATGTCTTCCTATGAAAGATAATATATAATATCTTTATTAGAGATGAGTCTAGTCCAGTTCGATCTATCCTGAATTAGATCTTCTTAATGAGTTCATCCAATCAATTTAGTTCCGTATTGTAGTCAGGGATTTTACTAAATTAGAAAATCATATTCTAGAATGATCTCTGTATTATTTCATGAATTTGATTGGCCGTATAATATTTTTTATCAATGTGGGATCATTTAATATTTTATTTATTTATTTGATATCAAACAATATACGAATAGCTAATATAAGATATCTACTTTAATTGATCCTATTTGATTTTTCGAAATAAACAATTATAAAAAAAGTAGATGAAAACTAACTTCTTTTAATTAATAAGCAAATTTTGTTGTAGTTAAA
>CAJVPU010002229.1:0-11002 GCA_910591775.1 Dentiscutata heterogama | reverse complement strand
GCTAATTATAGAGGTCAAATTTATTATATTTAATAATAGATAGTTTTTTAAAAAAATAAGCTTATAAAGAAAATATGCTTATATAGAAGGTGATTATAGAGAGGTTTGATTGTATATCATTTCTTTATTATTATATTTAATGGTGAATGCACAAGATACAAAACTTATATACAAACAAGGATTTTGCTTTAGTTTTCAAAAATGTTTATATTGTGAAGTTGATTTACAAAAACAAAAGTGTAAATGTAATATAACATAGTCACCTTATGGAAGTAATCGAACTGAAACTGTTAAATATACATATATATGAATTTTTACACCTGAGTGAACAAAAGACCAAGTTCTATATGTTCAAGAAAAAATATCAAAATACAGCTATTCAATAACTTTAGAGGATTTATTTAACTTTTTACTTTGTTTAAAATGCAATAATGGGCTATTAAGACTGATATCAACTAAAAAAAAATTAACTAAAAATTTGAAAAAGAATAAAATCAATGCTTTTTCTAAATTACTAACATCATAAAAAGTTAAATTAGAACTAGAGTTATGTGATCTTATTTTAAAAGATAGTAGTTCTAAAAATTTAATAGATTTTTTCAAATTCAATGAAAAGTTCAATAAAGATAGTGAAGAGGATACATAATACAGAAAAAAAGCATATAATTTGAAGAAGAATTTTGAATATAAATTTCATTATGTTATTTTTATAAAATTAAATAGAAAATTTTTACCAACCAAAAAGTATAAAGTAATAGTATCTAAAATAGATAAGTTTCTTGCAGAAATTCATTCTAACATAATTGTATTGACAAAAAATGATTTAATTGAAAAATGCAACTATAGTATAATATTTAAAGGAGAAAAGGCTATAGAAACTGGAACTTAGTTAGTAGATGATCAAGACTTTTAAAAATTTTGATCTGAATATTATAAATTTTCTACACAAAAAGGTAATATGAAGATATTTGTAACAATTAATTTGCAAAATCCAAATAAAAATAAATATAAAAAAAAAGTATATATTTTTAAAATTTTGTATTTAATTTTTTAGAATAAAAATTAATATTTTTATATTTTATTTTAAAATATTGATTTTAAAACAGAAATAAGCCAGAAAATAATTTTTTAGAACTTATAACAAAAAATAAAATCAAGTTTCTAAAATTTTTTATCTTACTGCAAAAAAAACTCAAATAGCAGAAAGTTTTTTAAAAATTTATATAGCAAATTATTGTAATATATACAATTGAGCATATTTAAATATAGATAAAAGTAAAGAATACTATGTCAAAATTACTTTTATAATATTATTAACTTGGGCATCAGAAATAGTAAATATATATAATTTTTTATTTATTTAATAAACTTAAAATAATTTACTTATATTGTTATAATTAATTATAAAATAAAGAGCTTGCTACCTTTACAGAACCACTTACATATTCATTATTTGCATATTATTAATTTTTTTTTAAAAAAATTAAGTATATTGTTATCTTAATCTTTAAATATATTATTATTACCATCTATATCATTATCTTTCTTTATACTATTATCAACTATTTTATTTACAACTATATTATTATCTCAATCTTCAAGTTTATTTTTATTTTCAAATTTATCTATACTACCTTTATTTTATAATAATTTATTACAAATAGTTTTAATCTTTAATTCATTACATTCAGCTTTAATATTAATTTTATATATTGCAAGATTATCTATATCTACTATTGATAAATATTTAAAACTGATTGATAAAAATAAAAATACTAATAATTACTATCAAGATTTTTTAACAAAATTTAAGCAACAAAGAATTTCAATATGAATACTTTTTAGGTTGATATTTAGTATAGGTGGGAATATAAAAGTATTATAAAATTATAACATATAAAAATAACTATTTGAACTTATTTAAACAAATTTATGAATAGTTAGAGTTAGAGTAAGGGTTATAGTTTAAATAATAGTTAGGTTAGAGTTATGATTAGTGTTTTTTTATATTAAATAATCTTATAATATCTTTATATTCCCACCTATACTAAATAAGATCTGAAATTTCTTTTACCATATTTACTAGACCTAAACCCAATAGAACTGGCCTTTTTAGTTATAAAAAAATTACTTTGCAAAAAATAGTTCTAATCTAATTTATCTTTTATTAGTAGCTTATTCACAAATTACACTATTATTTGCTAATATATTTTTTAATAAAGCAGGTTACAAATAAATTAATATATTAAAATATATTAGGGAGTTTCAAAGTTAATAAATAAACAACATATTTCAAAAATAAATAAGATTTTTTTAATAATATTTTTACTATATTAAATTATAAATTAAAAAAATAAAATAAGATTTGCTAATTTTAACTTTAAAACCTCTAATTATATTATATTTAAATAATATACTATAATAATTATATAAAATAATCTATTTGTAACAACCTGTTATATAACAACCTGTTAATGTTAGGGTTAGGGTTAGTGTTAGATTTAGAGTTAGTATTAGTATTAGAGTTAAAGTTAGTTTAGATTTAAAATTAATATTAAAATTAATACAAAATTGCAAAAAGGTTATTTTTCATTAGCAGTACAAAAGAGATTATTTTAGTAAAATTTTGTATTATGTAGAATTTAAGTATAGGTTGTTATGTAATATATTGTTATAAATATAATTTCACACATACACCAAATACACTTAAATATTCAAGTAATCTATCATGATAATGAATATTTGTATTATTTAAAATTAAAACACTTTATATATAGAGATATAAATTTATTTGAAATAACTATATAAACAAAATAATATATTTAATAATAATAATAATTATTATTATTATTATATATATACTTACTACTTGTGAAATAACAAATTTTTTAAATTTTTCATTTATATAGCTATCTTTCATAATATCTATAGCAATAATATTATCTAATATAAAAGCTGATAAAATTGTATAATATTTACTATAAACAAATACTACTCTTTTTATAGCTTGTGTATTAATATTTAAGTAACCATAACTTTGAGTAATTGTTCTTTCATCTTTAGCTGATTTATCTAAAAAAATCAGCTATTTATATTGATATTAAGTAGTGATATATATCATGAAAGCACTATGAAGCAATTCATTATATTTTTTAGCAATTTTAGTTAATTAAATTAAAATACAGTAATTAATAATTAATCAGACTCTTCCTAATGATCACTTGGCACAAAAATTTGCAGAAAAATAAAATATAAACCAGGAAAAAAAGGTGACAACTGGCAACTTTATTACAAGAAATAGAAAAAAGAACCAAGCACTAGCCAGTATGCAAAATATTTGGGCAAAAGTGATAACAAAAGGACTCTGAACTAGAAAAGAACACTTTTTTAACAAATGTGCAGAAATAAAGAGATTGTGAAAAAAGCAAAACTACTCTTGCAAAATCAGTAAAAACTATATACAGGATATAGAAGTGAGCTAAATCAAGGCCCAGAACCTAGAGTCTGACAAAATACAAGAGTAGAATGCAAGAATAACACTCTTTAAAATTATAACTCTCTTAATACGGGATAGAATTGGAGAATTGGAGTTAACTCTGTCTTGCAGATCCTTTAAGTAATACAAATTATTTGGTTGCACGAAATAAAAAAAGTTCAAAACTTCAAGAAAAACACAAAAAAATATGTAAAGACACGTAAACGATACATACATCACATGTTAAAGCAAAATTACAAAAAGTATACACAAATAGACTAAAATGCCAGGAATAGAGATGTTTAGAGGTTTCTTTAAACAAACAAAAAGAGAAAAAAAAGAATTATATAACAAACAACATACTATATTACGAAATGAGGATATACTGTACACATGGCAGAGTACTTAGACACAAGTAATATCCACCTAATAGCTGTAGTTCAAAGTGCAATCAAAAAGTTTAAATGGGCTAAAAACAAAGAAGTTAGAAAAAAGGCTCTGACAGAAGAAGGAAAGAAACTTTTCAGATATGATACCAATATTGAAATGCATATAAACACTTGTGTAAAAGGCAGAGATAATCTCATTATGATGGACTTTTGCTATATAAATACAAGAGAAACAAGTACTTTACCAATAGTAAAAGAAAAGAACAATAATACTGTAGTAAAAGATAATAATAATATTAAGATAGAAAACTTAGAAAACTCATGTAAAAGAAATCTTGTAAAACAAGATGACAGCACCAACATATCTAAATATAATCTCAAGAAGATAAAAAGTACATTATTACAAAATAAGGTAGGCATATTTGACTATGAACTAAAAACCCAAAACATAGAGAACACATTATATGAAAACAAGCGCCCAGACAAGAAAGGTAGTAAAAAACAAAAAAGTCAAGAAGATATCTATAACTCAGAATAGGCACCTAAAGGAAAGTTTGCTATACAACAAAGTAGAATCAAATCAAGCTACTCCTTCACAATATAAAACCTACTGAGAAATATAGGTGGAAAAGAAATTAGGCTATATCTTGAGTACTGCAGTAAAGCAACCATCCTCGAATAGTGACAGGGTCCAAAAGAAAGAAAGACAGCATATATATGAGTAGTATCAAATGCAACAAAAGGGAATCACAAATTAATTGAATACTAGTCGGTACAATTAAAAGATAAAAAAATATACAGAACAACCTCAGGAAAGTTTAATAGAGCTTTGCTTGATGAAAGAGACAAATTCAGATACACTGTTAATAATGTACTGAAAACAGCACTAGACTGCCTATTTATATGGCAGTTAAGAAGATACAAGGCACAAGTAGCTTTCACAATAAATAATAGTAATAGCAACCAAAGTACGAGAGCATTTGTCTAATTTAATCAAGAAAAAGACATAATATATACCCAAAGAACAAATATATATTACTTCAACAAGAAACTAGAGTAGCAAACTCTACTAGTTGAACAAAATAAAAGAGGCTATAAAAAGAGCTAGTACTATAATAAAAGAGAACAATCTCAAAGCAGTAGAAAAAGTGATCCAACTTTAAGAGAAGAAAGCCAAAACTCAAAAGTAAAAGAACCCAAGAGAGAGAGAAGAAAAGTAGCTTCAAGATTAGTAGAAGAAACAGAAAAGTTTAGTAATAAGAGAAAGTCTACATAGAAAAAGAGGAGTATCAATATAGGGCCAGTGGCAAATAGAGTACCCTTGCTAATAGAGACCAAAATAAAGAGAACAAGCATCTGCAACACCAACAAGAAGAAAATAATCAACAGGATATAGAAGCAAAGGAAAAAGACAAAGAAGACCCAATACTCAGTGCACTGGCACAAATTTTAAACAGACTAGACAAACTCAAAACTCAGAAAGCAATCTCTTATAGTAAAGCTGCAGGGGCCCCTGCAAATTGCTTCTAAAAGGCATTATGTGCATACCCATGAACAAAACTGGAGTGTCCAAAGGGAAAGAAAGTAAGTTAACAGAAGACACTTCAGAAAACCAACTCCTATTAGTCACAGAAAGTTATAAAGAACTGATGAAACAGAAGAGGGTATATGAACATTTTGAGATGCTAAAATAGAGTTTTATAATATAAAAGGTATTAAAAATAATAAAAACAAGCTGAGAGCAGTAATAGACTATGCAGAGAAAAAGAAAATAGATATTTTGGAGCTAGAAGAAACCAACATAGAAGATATTGAGAGTAATTTTACAACTAAAAATTTAAACAAGTACAGAAGCTTTTGGTTAAAACAAGAAAAAGGGATTAGGAGTTGGAATCTTAATCAAGAAACATTGAGAACACCACATCACTTATTTGACTCATGACAATCCATACTATATAAAGTTAATCCTAGACTTTAAATGGCTTACAATAGTGATAGTTTTTCTATATATTGCTCCAAATAATACAACAAAACAAAAAGAAATCTTATACTTACTCAAAAAAACCTTTGAGAAACCAAGCAAAAAACCATAGTGCTTCCTTATCATAGGAGACCTAAATGCTAATACAACCAACCTAGTAAAGAAAGATTTTAGTAAGCTAAACTCAAGATATCAAACAAGACAAAAAATTCTAGCTTTGCTCAAAGAAAAGAATCTATTCGATATATATAAAGCTACACAAGAACCCACATGGTCAAATAGTAGTAGTGAGTCAAGAATTGACTATATGTGAATATTGAATAGCTAGAAAGATAATATAGTTAGCTTCAGAGTGAATAATATAGGAGTATATATAATGAGTGATTACAAATTGCTACAAGCAAGTATTATTACAGAGCTAGAATTGAGAAAAACAGATGCAGCTAGTATTAGATAAGGAAAGCACAAGAAAGTGTGTATAGAAATAGAAGATGTATCAGAAGAAAATACAAAGAAAATTTAGAAAGAAGACTTAAAAATCAGTAGCATAGATATAAATCTACAAACATAGATGATAAGTGGGATATAATAGAAAAATATATCATACTAGCAGCTAATGAAAGTCTTCCTAAAAGAAAAAAAGGCCTGAAATACAACAAAATAGTAGAGAAGACAAAGAAGTAAAAGCAATAAGATTAGCAGTCAAAGCATGTAATAAAGGATACTGCAATAGCAAAAAGTGGATACTGAAAGATTGTGAAAGGGGTGAAATCATAGCTGCACTAGAGAGACTAGAAACTACAATTGCCTCAGAGGCAGAAATAGAAGGGGAAGCTGACCTACTAAGTAGTGAAGATCTAAAGAACTGGGCAAAGATTCTGTATAAAGAATGGTGACAAAAAATTAAGAAACTAGAAGAAATAGAAATCAGAAAGAATATAGAGGAAAGACATGGCCTAATCATGACCAATCAGCAGAAAATACTAAACAGCTTACTTAATAGACTACATAGGCAAATCAAAATAGATAGAATTGTAAAAAATATAGAGAAAGAAACAAAGTTAATACAAGAACCAGAAGAGGTACTTAAAGAGATCAGAGAACACTTCAAAAAGCAATTCTGCAAGAGAAATACAACACAAGCAGAAGCACTACCATCTAGATAGAAAAACTAGTATACTCTAAGAGAAAACATAAAAGAGATATGATACGAAAATATAGCAGATATGATCAGTACTGCTGAGTGGGAGCAGGCTATAGACCAGGCCAAAACCAAGTCAGCTCCAGGAACAACAGATAAAATATATTCACTAATTAAGAGAGTAGACAAGTACAAGACAAATTTTTCTAAATTTCGTATCAAGGTGCTTCAGAGAACGTAGTATGCCCAAAAAGTAGAAACTAGAGATGCTCTACTCTATACCCAAGACTGAAAACTAGTGCTATAATCTACGACCAATTCTTCTACTTAAAGCATTTAAAAAAATGGTAGTTAGGATTTTAACAAACAGATTAGCAAAAATTCTAGGAGAAAGAAGAGTTTTTAAAGACAGAAACTTCACAGATCTCTTAGGAGAAGGCACTATGATACCAGTGCAGCTTATAAATTGTATCATAGAGAAGACAAAGGAAAAAAGAAAAAGCTATGGCTTTTCTTCCAGGATATGAAAAAAGCCTTTGATTCAGTAGGGCTAGAAATGCTCAAGCTAGCACTACAGAGAATCAAGATCCTGCAAATAACAAATAACTTTATTATAAACCTATTTAAGAATCAAAAAATAGAGGTCTTAACAAGCCTAGACATAACAGAAAAGTTTATTGCAGGAGATGGGATTGACCAAGGTAATCTTACTCCTCATTTGGAGAATCTTCTATAACCCACTCCTGGCAAAGATACAAAATAAAAAGAAAAGAGAGTACAAACTAGAAGTCAAATAGCCAAAAGACCTAAGTAGAACAGAGACACATTCACAACATATATATATATTAGTAGTAGTATATGCAGATGATATCACTTTTATCGCCTCCAGTAAAAAAGAGCTAGAGGATATTGTTAGTATAATATGAGAATTTTATGACATAAATGACATTAAGATTAATAGCAGAAAATCAGAGCTTTTAGTAATAGATGGTGAGAAAAGCAAGACCCAAGATATATAGAAATAGGGATAACAGATGAGAAAGTTATAGAAAAGAAAACTAACAAAATAACAAAGTTCTTAGGTATTTGGCTATCCAAGAAGTCTAATTTCTCTCACATAATAAACATTGTCAAAAAAAAAACACAAGCAATATTTAGAGCAATTTATAAAAAAAGCACAACCCTTACCTAGCTAGTTTATATAAACAATAGAGTATTAATCTCAAGACTAGAATACAGGATGCAACACTATATAATCTCAAGAAATTAATATGACAGACTACAGAGCCTACTGTTGAAAGTTATCAAAAATAAGGCAGACCTGGCAACTATGACTGCAAACACAATCATAACACACAGAAACATAGTAGAACTTAAAACAGTATAGCATAATCAAATAGCTCACTATATAACAAAACTAAGAAAAAGACTAAATAATAATAATAAAATAGGCAAGGCAGTATGGATCAGAATACAGCAAGCTCAAATCAATTGCAAAAGTACAAAATGTATAACAGAGCTAGATATTGAGAGGTTAGAAAAAATACAGCCAAAACACAACCTTGCATACAAAATTATAGTTATAGCTAAAGAGATGAATTTGAGTATAAGATCAAACGAGAGAGAAGATAACCTAAAACTTATAGAATCAGGGTTGGAAATCATAGTTCTTCTAGATGATAAAGAGATAAAAAGATTTGCACAAGAAAAAGAGATGAGTATTATAGTATTCAAACAAATCCTAGATAGAGAAGGTTTAAACTTATTTATATGAAACCAGATCAAAAAGTGCAAAAGGCAAAAAGTGACTGGGAAACTACCAAACTGGTTCAAAAAAATCAAAGAAAAGGTTTTAAAAAATAACAATGAGAGGCAAGTCAAGCCAGACCTGCAAATAAAAACATCTAACTATCTGTCATCATGAGTAGACACCCCACTAATAAGCAATAACAGAAAAAGAAAAGAATAGGTACTAGTTAAATCTGGTAATACAACAGAAATAGGAAAAATAGTGGAAAAAAGAGAAAAAAAGATAGTCATATTTGAGTACTAGAAAATCACCCCAATCTACAAGAAAACACGTTTACACTCAATAAGTGTAGAGGCTGTAATATAGATATAACAAAGAATAGTGAAGAAAGCACTACCTGCATAAAAAAAAGCCAGAAAAGGAACATAGTAACAATAAGCTCAAAACTTATTCAGAAAAACTATGATCAAGTAGAGAAGTAGAAACTTGAAGTTCTACTAAGCTGCTTCATGAGTACAAAACAGCAAGCAGAGACACTACTAAATAGAAAAGAGGGCCACTAGGAGCTGCAAATAAATGATATTATTATATACCTATTCGAAGAAGAAGTAATAAATCAAGCTATCAAAAGTATACAAGCAGCAGAGGAAATTAAAAAAGCAGCAGCTAAATTAAAAAGAAAGAAAAATATTTCTTTTTATACAGACGGCTCCTTGCTTAACCTGACATAGGAGCCAAAGAAAAAGAAAATGTGCCTTGGTTGGGGTGACAGTTCCAGATAAAGGAAACAAAGCAAACAGGCAAATAATAGCTAACTTTGCTAGGGCAATAAAAGATTGGCCATCATCAACAAGAGCAGAACTTGGTGCAATATAGACAGCTCTTCTAGTAGCACCCTGCAAGGCAAAGGTTGAGATCTGTACAGATAGTGCTGCAGCTATACAGGCAATACAAGCAAGCAAGAAAAAAAAACAAAGCCTTAAAAATACTAAAGAGAAAAAACCTAAGCCTCCTAGAACAAATACAAAGAATTGTTAATTTAAAGAGTTTAAAATTTGGCTAAAGAAAGTAAAAGTGTTTAGCTTGGTAAAAAAAAATAAGGCAGCGGACAAGCTTGCGAAAAAAGGTGCTTGCAGTATATTAGTAGTTAACCCAAGGTGGCCCTGGAACAAGCGAGCTGCGACAGAACTGAAGTGGAAAAACATAAGAGTAGATGATGCAACACGAAGCTTTATCATACAACTAACAGAAGTCAGTATAGATACAGAATGGAAAAATCTAAAAAGTATAAATAAATAGATTGATTATAAACAAGAGACAGAAGCAATTGTATAGGGTGAAGTCTGGAAGAGTATAGGGCAGGTAAAAAGAAAGAACTACAGAAGTACAGGCCAAAACAAAGAATAAATATTTAAGATAAAGTGTCTAAATAGCCTGCTCCCAATAATGCAAGTTCTGAATATGAGAAAAGCAGATTTGTACACAGACAATACATGCAAGATTTGCTGGCAGGAAACAAAAACACAAAACCACCTAGCAGCATGCCCTAAACTTCAAAAATTGTAGAGTATTATTGAAAAAAAAAAAGTAACCTTCTAGTAGAGAAAGTAGCGAAAGAAAAAGAGAAGCTAAAAATTACAAATATACAGAAGGTACAAGAGCTAATCTTTGAAAAAAATATACAAGAAAGAATCACAGCAAGAAAAGAAATGATTAAAGGACTAATCACAAGACAAAAATATGAGAACATATGCAAGTTTATAAAGAAGACAAAAAAGACTAGCAAATTCATACAAACTATTCTTAACTACTTCTAATGCCAGTTTTTCAAGCACATATAGAGTTTTAGATATGAGTTAGTTACAAAATGGGAGAAAAGAAATAACATAACTAAAGAGAAAAAAAGAGAAAAAAAAAAAGAAAGAAGCCCAGAAAGAAGAAAGCAGCAAATAAAGAAAATATATCCCTACAAGGCAACAGTTAGAGGAAGGAGATATTGAGTGGAAAAGAAAACAAGAAGCAGAGAGAAAAGATAAAGACAAATAAAAAAAGGAACAAATTAATTAAAGACTGGGTTTCATAGCAGAAAAAGCCAGCATGGTTCTTGCTAGCTAAAACTCAACAAAACCAATAAGCATTTCTGACAAGGCATATGACAGCCTACTTATAACCAAGGGTGTACTAGTTAATATGGTGCGCCAAGTCACTTCTCATCAAAAATCATGCTTATTTTAAAAAATCTATAAAATCTTAAGTTTTAAATATT
>CAJVPU010002228.1:0-11003 GCA_910591775.1 Dentiscutata heterogama | reverse complement strand
TTATTATTTGGAAATAACTTACTAATATCGTGGATTCCATTCCGCGAATTAAAATATGGAACCAAAATTGGAAAAGGCGGTTTTTCAACAGTGTATTTTGCTACGTGGACACGTCACAATGAAATTGGTATGCAAATTTTAAATGTTGCTCTTAAATTACTTCATGAATCAAAAAATAATTACAAGGAACTTATTAAAGAGGTAATTACTTATTATTTTAATTTATTTAAGCCAATTTTCTATTGTTATTGATATTTATAATTTATAGTTAATTGCATATTCGAATATTGGAACTAAAAATACCACATTTTTGCAATGTCATGGAGTATCAAAGGATGAAGAAACGGGAGATTATATTTTGGTTATGCAATATGCGCCAATGGGATCTTTACGTGAGAATCTTAACAAAGTTGCACAAATGAAATGGGAAAAAAAATTAGAATTGATATCGTATATTGCTTTTGATCTTCAATTAATTCATTCAAATGATATTATTCATTGCGATTTACATAGTGGCAATGTATTTCAAGAAGACTTACATAATGCTTATATTGGTGATTTAGGATTTGCAACAGCAGTTAATAAAACATTAGATACAGAATCTAGGGGATTTATGGAGCCTTACCGTATATGGCACCCGAAGTTTTACAAGGAAATTCATTTACCAAAGCTTCAGATATTTATTCTTTTGGAATGATTATGTGGGAAATTTCTTCAGGAAATATTGTATTTTCTGAATGTAAAGATAAGTTAAAATTAGCATTTGAAATCTGTAATGGTATGAGACCAACTATTATTAAAGGCACAACATCATGCTATACAAATCTTTTAAAAAAATGTTGGGATGAAAAACCAGAAAAACTACCATCAGCTCTAGAAATTCACAAAACTATTTTAAATTGGAAAAATAATGCTGAAATTTTAGCCGAGTTTTTAAAATCTGACGAAGAGATGGTAATTGAAAATAACAATGCCTTTAATAGTTTAGATGATAGTACGATTTACACTAGTAAGTTTATTAGTTATATTAATCAACAATCTACGAATGCATACGAAATTGGATCTGAAAAGCTTTGTTTTGATATTGAATGAGTATGTGTCAATGGAAATATATTTATTTGTATTAATCAAGAAATTTCAAAGTATCTTGAGACATTAACTATGTAAGTATAGTCAAAAATTCCTAAATACAACTCGAAGGGACAGACTTTTGATAGCTTGTACTTATGGGGTCTGTCATAAATTTGGGTCAGAGTTAAAGGTTGCATTTAGAGAGGTGTTGCATTTAGAGGGTTGCATTTTTAGGAGGTCTGACTGTATATTTCATATTTTATTTTAAGATTGTTAAAAATTTATCTCTTATATATTGTACCATATATAAGAGAATTGTAAAGTTTATAGTATTTTTAGAAAATTATTCGGAATTCTATATTTTCTTAATATGGTTTTTCAAGACAGGTTTTCAATTTGACAAAGCAATTTTAACTATCGTAATTTTTAGCGTATCCAAGGACTATCTCAAAAATGAATAAATTATGTAGTGAATTATTTGAACAAGTTACAAGCATTTTTTATATTTGAATTACGTTTTTTTAATAATTTTAATAGTTTCGATTTCAGTATTTAACCTTAATGATCACATCAAATCTCGTATACTATTCACTACTGTACAAGTTTTTGGAAGCTTTTTTGCTCATTCAAATCTTTAATGTCATCTACCATTTTTTGAATAGGTTTAAAGTTCGATTCAATACCTTGAAGCCATTTTTTTTATTTGAGAAGATTATTAGACTTTTCAAAACAATCAAGCGCCTAAAACATAAATCAATAATAAATTTATTTAAATATGGAAATATAATGGAAAAAATTTTTTATACCTCATGAATAGTTTTTTTTGTTCTTAGAGTTTCAGATTCAGATTCTCTATTTACAGTACTCGATTCTTCATCATCAATATTTTGGTTTTACCAGATCGATCGTTAAGTTGACTTGTTGTAATTGATTAAGGTTGATATTCGTTCTTTAGTTTCCTTAATTAGAGGATAATGAGAGGATATTGAGAATTGCAATGTATATAAATTAATATACTGTAATATTAGATTTAGAAATTTAAACATAATATAATGACAATGAACTTCAAAAGCTTCATCCATGTTATTTACTTCTAATTCGTTAATTGTTTGAGAAATATCTACAACATATACATATTGCTTTCTCCCCCAATATCCATAAGTTTTTCATAACCTATATTTCAAGCTCTTCGGATTTTATAGCATTTTCTTTTTGCCTGCGAATATTATTTAAAATTTGATCCTCACGTTACTGTTTTTTTTTCTTCCATTTACACGGGTTGTACACTTAAAACATGACGTATTATTATTTTGGAGTGCAGTTTTTGGTTTCATGATTCGACAAGATGAACAAAGTTGTATGTGTTCTATTGTAGAAAATATTTTGTTCTTACATATGCTATTAATCAAATGTCATTATTATTGTATTAATCATTAATTTTAATTTTAATATCGGCAACTAGGCGCTTAAGTTGTTTAAAGGGAGTTAGAAATAAGTGTACTATATCTGATATTGTATTATGTAGTGCAAGGACTTCATATTGTGACTAGGCTCCATGGCTGTGATAGCAGTGCATAGGACCTCATATGTATAGTTGCTGTCCAAACCTAATTGGTTTGGGACTTTGGGACTGTCTAGGATATTAACCACTATTTGAGCTAGTTAAAGCCATGGAACTTGTCCAAAACTTACTGTATGAATTGGCAAAATTTCAGATATATCCAATTTATAATTACAGAATTATCTAGATGGCAACTATACTCATGTGATTAGACACTATGGCTGCTGCAGGTAATACAAGAACCTCATGTTTGGTGATTGAGCCCCCTATAAAAAAAAAGTTTGAATTTTTATTATGGAAAATACTCATTATTTAAAATAATAATCTGAACAAAAAATTTAAATAGAATTTTAACTTGTTTTTATAGGATCCACAACTATAATAGCAGTACAAAGGTCTCACATTGCAATTAGGCTCTGTGGCTGCGGTAGCAATGCAAGGACCTCATAATGTGATTAGGCTCTATTACTGCTAGGGATGGGTTTAGTTGCAAATAACTATGATTATTCATAGTCAATTTTCAAATATTGAGTGTTTTTTTTTTTTTTTTTTTTTTTGATATTTTAATTAAAGTTATTCGAATTAAATTCTGTTCATCACATCTTATAAGTGAAAAACAAAACTTTCTCTTAAACTAAGAATTTTAAAATTTGTTAATGTCATGACCGATTAATAACTGGTGGCTAATAACCAGTTATAATGTTAACAAAATTTGAAATTCTGTTCCAGAGAAGGTATTATTCTTTCCACTTATAAGATGAGATGAATAGAATTTAATTCTGAAGAACTTTAATTAAAAGCTCAAATAGAAAAAATCATTTTAGTATTTAGAAAATTGACTATGAATAATCATAGCAACTGAACACATACCTAATAGCTGCTACAGGTAGTGAAGAACCTTATGTTTGGTAATAAAGCACCGCTACTATAATAGCAGTACAAGAACTTTACATTGTGATTAGGCTCTGTGGCTGCTATAGCAATTCAAGGACCCATGTTCTATGGCTGCTGCAGGATGTAAGGATCTCATGTTTAGTATTAAGCACCATAACTCCAATAGCAGTGCAAGGATCTAATGCTATAATTAGGCTCCATGGCTGCAATAGCATGCAAGAACCTTACATTGTAATTAGGCCCTATTGCTGCTGTAGACAGTGCAAGAACATCATGTTTGGTGATTAAGCACCATAACTATGATAGCAGTGCAAGGACCTCATGTTTGATTAGGTTCTGTGGCTGCAAAGACCTCATGTTGTAATTAGACTTTATGGCTGCAGTAGGCAATACAAGATCTTATGCTTGACAATTAAGCTTCGTAACTATGATAGCATATAAGAATCTCACATTGTGATTAGGTTCCGTGGATGCAATAGTAATGCAAAGATCTCATGTGATTTGGCTCTATGGCTGCTATAAGCAGTAATGAACCTCATGCTTGGTAATTAAGCACTGTAACTATGATAGCAGTGTGATAGCAATATAAGAACCTCATGTTATAATTAGGCTCTATGGCTGTTGCAAGCAGTGCAAGACCCTTATATTTGGTGATTAAGCTCTGCAACTATGATAGAAGTGCACAGTGTAAAAGGGTCAATTGTAGTTAGAAATAAATTTTTAATTTATTGGTAAGTCGGATACATACAAGTTTGAAGGAATTGGTATACTTATGAATAGATTGATCAATGCCGAGGTAGCTCAGGTTGATTCTTACTACTTTACCCAAATTTAGTTAGCATTAGTATAGTGTACTTATTCCCTTTCTGTCACTTATATTATTAGTGATATAAGTATCACTAATTCCACAAATGACACTTTGTCTCTTAATAATATTTGATGAATAAATGACACTTCTTCCACAAATATCACTAATGACACTAATGTCACTTATGACATTAATACTATTTCACTAATAAGTTCAACTTTCAAACCTGTATTATTATAGGAATGTAAAACTATAAATATATCTCTTGAATTCACAATAAAGTAGCTAGCTAAGAGCTCAGATAAACTCAAAGTTGGCATAACTCAATAGAGTTTGACTCAATTAAGAGTTTGCTACCCTAACTTTAACATTTCATTAATTACTCCTGATAAATAAATTTTATAATCCCATAATTCTGAATTAGAGCTTCGTGATGTAGTCTAGAACTCTATTTAGCCCTAATAACTCAGACCAAGTTTTTTCATACCTTTTTTCTGCCTTCTAATATTAGAGTTCAAATAGAGTTGATTGTTAGTATGTTTATTTAGATTATATTAGTATAGTTTAATATTTGTATTACCCATATTTTTCTAAGCTGATCCAGTCTAGCCTTTCTCAATGGACCTCACATTGTGGTTAGGCTTTGTGGTTGTAATAGCAATGCAAGAGTCACATATTGTATTTAGGCTCTATGACTACTGCAGGCAGTGCAAGAACCTTATTTTTGATAATTAACCACTATGACTACAATAGCAGTGCAAGGACATTATAGTTAGGCACCATGGCTGCAATAGCATAAATTAATCAAAATTCAACCAAATAGAAACCAACAATAATGATTTTCATACTTACTAAATATGGTTAAGTATATTGTATAATTTAAAAAAAATTTTTTTTTAAACTAAAAGAAACTATTATATAATCTAATCTAAGCCATATTTTATTAAAAAAAAAAGATAATAAAAATACTTTCTTGCTAAATCCCATATAATATTGTCCATGTATACTTTATTTACAATTTAGTTATATTTACAATTTAACAAATCAGAAGAATAGAAACCTATAAAGCACAGATCAATTGATGAAGCACAAGGTGAAAAGTTTCATTTAAAGAGATTCTACAAATATATATATGTATAATAAGTAAACAGAGGTTTGTCTGATTGAATTTAAACAGTGCTGCCCACTGTAGTAATTACTCGATAATAACTGGTACTGTACATATTCAAGATGTACTATAAAAGGAAATAGTATGTAAATATTATTGTTATTAGGTTTAAATAATAAGACACATGAGCGATAAACATAAAGTTTACTATTGTAAATGTATTTTTAGTATGCAAATTCAAAATAAAGTTTCATAGCAATGTATACATCGAATTATGAAATCAAAAGTCAATTTAACTTATTGAATCTTATAAATACAACCCAAATATGATAAAAATTTTTTGGGGGCATGCTCTAGATCAGATTAGATCAGATCAGACCTGTGCAATGCAATGTTGCCTGCTCATGATACAGTATATATAAGAAAAAGATCAAGATCAAGATAATATAAAATTTTTTAACAAAAATCATTTCTGTTTTAACCTAAAAGGAAATGTGGCAGATCACAAGTAAGATCGTATCCAATAAATAAGATGTTTAACATCTAATCTTAAACTTTATTAGAAATGATCTATGATATACAAACAAAGAAAAATTGAAGGCAGTTAATAAATCACATGACAGCTTCATATTTTTATACTAACAAAAATAAGCAACGTGCTAAAAATAACTTCTAAACGAGTTTTCATGAGTTCAGTGCAAAACTTAAACATTAAAATAGAAAATAAAAATGTATAACTATAGAGTTTACCATATATTTGGCAAACATGGAAGATTATTATTCATATTAGGTAAATTGATAATAAACACATTAGGAAGAGATTTGCAGATTGATTTTAAGAATGACCAAATATACATATAATATCATTATCACTGCAGCATTACTATAATGATAATGTGATCAGCAACGTAAGTTTTGGCAAAAGGTTCAATTTTTGTCAGTTAGAAAACACAAGCAAGATTTATTTAATATCAAAAAAAAAAAAAAAAAGCAGTAAAGAATAGTGTAATTTTACTTTAAAATTTACCACAAAGTAGGTTTTTTTTTTCATTGTTTTGCACAAGTATTTATTTTAAGTGATCTTAAAAATGAAGAGAATAAATAAATTATTAAAAAAAAGAATTAAAAATTTTTTATGACAAATCAAAAAAGTTAAAAGTATTAGAAAGAAATTAGAAATTATTTTAGTGCTTAAATAAATATTATTTTATATAGATTGAATTTTCTTGTGCAAGCAAATAGCAAAAGTATTTATTTACATAATGTTTAAAACATTATAAATACAACCTGAATACAATAAAAAATTTTTTGGGACATGCTCAGAGCTATCAAGATAATCGGCACACATAGCTCATATAGTGCATATAAGATAATATGAAATTTTTTGATGAAAATTCTTTTTGCTTTAGTCTAAAAGGAATGTGGCAAATCACAAGAAAGATTGCAACCAATAAATAAGATGACTACTGCAAATCATAAACTTGATTGGAAGTGATCTGCTGCATGCTGATAGAGAAATTTGAGAGAGGGGATAATTAGAGTTTTAAATTTGATTTAAAATTTTAACTTAAAGTTTAATAAATAAAAATAAATAAATAAAAAATAAAAATTATAGTTTTAAAATTTTAATTTAAAATTTCAAAATTAAAGTTTTAAATAATTAAAAAAATAAATAAATAAAATAAAATAAAAATTAAAAAATAAAAAAATCATAAAATTTTTTAATTTATAAATTATTTTTAATTTTATATATTGGCTTTAAATTTAATATACTAGCTTAAATCTCAATAAGGCCCAAGTTAGTATATTAAATTTAAAGCATTTTTTTATATAGAAATAAATTATTTAAACTTAATATAAAATATATAATTACATCTTATATACTACTTTATAAATAGCATATAACAAAGTATTATTTTGGTATTCTAACTAAATCAAATACTGCATATATTCTTTACATATTCTTAATATATCTCAAATCTAGATAAGCCTTGCCACTCTGGTAGATTTAGGCCACAAATAAATTTTTAGATTTACTTAGTTATATGCCTGAGTTCTTATTTTTAATACTAGGCTTAAATAATGTTGTTAGTCAAAACAATTTAGATATTTAGGCATTTAAACAAATTGAATTTAGGCTATTTTGACTTTGTTATTTTTTTAAAAATTACTATTAAAAAATTAAAAAAAATTAATTTAGATATTTAGACATTTAGACAAATTTTGACATTGGCAAAAATAATTTTGACTAACAACATTAAACCTAACATAGATTCACACATTAACAGTTAACATCAATGACTTACTCACTTACTAATATCAACAATTAATTTTATCAACTGTATGTTTGACAAACTGAAGCTTGGCTTATCTGATGACCCTTAACCAATAACAAAGGAAAATAAGGCCGCACTCTCCAACAAGTTTTACCAATTCACATAACACAAGACTAAATACACACAAGAACCTAACATAGATTCATACATTAACAGTTAACATCGATGACTTATTCACCTACTAAATCAACAATTAGCTTTATCAACTGTATGTTTGACAAACTGAAGCTTGGAAAGCAATTTTAAGTGAATATCAATATCACTTTGGACCAAGCAGTATGATTGAACGTGTCCTGTAGCACCATGACTCACATTGATAAATCATTTTAAATTAAGTCTACAACTCCCCACAACAATGATAAAAGCAAAAAAAAAAAAAAGAAACACCATTCTCGACTGTATCAAATTCAAATGTAATGTACAAGCTTTTCCAGCATTACTTTAACATAGTTGAAATGCTTGCAGCCTCAAATTTAATTATTTATAAATGCTCAGATATATCAAATACAGATTTGGATTAAAAAAAGAAAAGATAAGATTAGTGAACATATCTTGCAGAAACAATACTAAATTTTAATGTAGCCAATCAAGATCAGGGCAAATATTAGTATATGCACTTTGCGAAATATCATATTATCTTCTTAACTCTTTTCAGAATAGTTTTGGATCAGAGATAAAGCAGTGAGACAGAAACACTATACACTCATCTGATAAGACATATGATCCAGGATTGTACAAATAATAATAATAGTTATAGCATATAGACATAGGCTATAGTCCAGAATTGTACACACCTCTTACAGCAGCTTACCAAGTCAATTGACACAAAAATTATGACACCAGTGTCAATAAACTTTGCAAGAATACAAAGCTAACCCCTCTGGATATTCGTAACAGTAATCTTGGCTTAAAAGGATTAGATGGAGGAAAATATCAGCGAAGATGCTTAATAACCGAGCATGGATAATACTTGTCTGCCAAATAAAAAAAAAAAAAAAAATAAGAAAAAACAGTATTCGAATTAAACTCTCTGTAATCCCAAAACACAAGAAGCGATCATCATCTAGAATTAAACACACCATTTGACTTGCCATTAACAAACCAAAACATTATCATTATAATATCAAGCCTCATCTTTCGTGTGAATTTGAATCAGGTATATCTACAGGAACTAGACAAAAGATACATAGATGACTTTCCTCAGAGCACTAGCTTCTATGAAGATATTTCAGGCCACCTTTGGAGGAAAGACACAGATTTCAAAGCATATCATACCTCTCAGCCTAATCTTGTATACACAGTTATAATGCAAGGACATTAGTTGTTTATTTGATCAATTGTAGTTACGTTCATTTTTGAAAGTTAGAATCAGAGACACATACAGAATTTTCATACACACCTGTTGCCCAAGTATCATTGCGCAGAATAAAACACACTTTGTATCAGATAAATTCATACATCTCAGCCATATTTTGTATAAATAGAATTGAATTTAGCTTACAACACAAGAACATTAGTCATTTATTTGATCAATTGTAGTTAGGTCAATGGACGTTCATTATTGAAAGCTAGCATAAGAGATGAACACAAGATCTTCTTACGCACCTTGTTGCTCAAGTATCGTAAAGTGTTATGCACAGGAGAAAACACATTTTGTATCAGATAAATATATACAAATTTGAACATTAGTTATTTACTTGATCGACCACAGTTTGGGCAATAGACTCGTTATTAAACGCTAGAATTATAGCATTAAGAACACATATAGCTTTCTCTCTCACATTTCATCGTTCAGATATCATAAGGTGTTATTCGCAGGATGAAAATACCCCTGATAACTAGGCTCATGAATATATTTTACGGATTGGCAAAGCTCTCACATGAATAGACGTACAACAAGACCCCATTCAACATTTCTTTCACTACACAGTTGCTCCTTATTACACTATCAGCAGACGTACAATGCAGGGCATAAAAGCAAAATAGGATAATACATCGTATAAAAAAAAGGGAAAAAAAAGAAAAAAACCTCCCAAAAAAAGAAAAGTCACCAATGTCGGATTGTCAAGGCAAATTGTTGAATGCCTATAACCCCAAACCCAATACTCATAAAATAGCAGCACATATCGGATAGAAAAAGCATTGGCAGATATTCGGTGCAATGGAAATTGATAATCTTCCAGAATTGATTAAATAGTCGTAGATTAGAAAAAAAAAAAAAAAAAAGAGAACGATAGTAGAAGATATGAGTTACTAAAGCACTACACCAAGCAGACATATCTTGCATAATTAAATAGGCTTCAATGTTAACCTCCATAGATCTTTATGATCATAATCTTAAACAAAAAGAAAGAAAGGAAACAATACAGCAATAGTGAACTCCACCCCCCAGAAATGATATCATGGTATATTCAAGTTTTCAACAAAATATATATATATATTTAAAGAAAGACTTAAGCATTAGCAGTCGCACCCTGCAAACACTATATTATTCATGTGAACTATAGTAGCAACAATCCTGAAGCAAAGCAAGAAACTAAGCAATCGCGCTCTACAAAACACCATGCTAAGCTTCTCTGGATCTTGGAATCCTAGAGCTCAGTGAATAACTCTAGATCAGAAGGATTATAAGACCACATAATGACATAGTAGTAATCTGGAAATGATCTAGAATATCAAGAGTCGTTATAACAAAGCCTGTCAAGCAGGTTATCTATGCATGAAAGAACCTTTACACAAAGAATGAACTGATGAATATCCATGAACAACTCGCATACAACCGCCAGACCGATAACTGCTTCAACACTTAGCTGAACCATAGTCGCAAACAAATTAGATCAATCATAATAGACAATAAAATTATGGCAAAGCGATCAACTATCATCCCCAAGGTCAAACATGACCCCACCTACCACGATACTATGTAATATCTGCAACTCCCATAATCGGCTAAGTGGGCAGCCATTGGAAGCCATCAATAAAACCATGTTCACAACTTGCCAATCAAGGCAACATTACAAGTGACTGCCCTGAACTATAAAAGCAAACTGAATCCGTGTGAACCAGGTGATAAACTACCTAGGACAAGCTTCATAGCCCTGTCTACTCAAGTGACCTGCATTCCATAATACAAGAAGATTAAAATAAAGTGTTGTCTTCCAGGCCCATTGTTAAAAAAGAAAAAAAAAAAATGGAAAAGAAGAAATAACCA
This sequence comes from Dentiscutata heterogama, assembly GCA_910591775.1. NCBI lineage: Eukaryota > Fungi > Glomeromycota > Glomeromycetes > Diversisporales > Gigasporaceae > Dentiscutata > Dentiscutata heterogama. The sequence continues at coordinate 14 of CAJVPU010002228.1, read as the reverse complement.
CAATTCGTCATCAT
>CAJVPU010002227.1:0-11004 GCA_910591775.1 Dentiscutata heterogama | reverse complement strand
AGATTACAGATATCTGGATCCAACCGATAATCTTAACGTTAACCGATACAGATCTAGTATTTTCAAAATCGTCGTCCATGGGATTCGAACTCTAGACCTGCCGCTTGGGGTGCAGCAACCCCACCACTTCACTAGGTCGCCACACCCTATTTTGAATGTAGGAATTTTTTTAAACCAATTTAAACTTTATATATATTTTTTTTAAGGATGTGTTAAAAAAAAACTAAAGCACAATTAGTTAATAAAATCGAAATTGATAACTAGTACAGTAGTATGCAATAGCATTGTGCGGAGAGAATAAATTATATTATTATGATGTAATTTTACCATACTGGTTCTAATCATGCACATGATGCATATGATATGCTAACATGCTCAAAATGTACATTTTGCATATCTCTAGGTATGGGTATTATGGCGCACTACCAATTATGGTGCAGTTGCAATATCTTGTGACCCACTGATTGAAATTGTACAATCTTAGTACAAATTGATTCATCTTAGTTAGACAAATTGATTGGTGGTAAAATTATTTAAATCTGATTGCTGTATCACAAGATATTGCCAATAAACCATAATACTCCAATTGCACCATTTTATATTTATTTAATTTTGCATCACACATGATCATTAATAACTGTGACCTCATAATTAGAATTGAACAATTTTAGTACTGTTCGATTCGTCTCAATGAGACAAATCGTATGATATAAAAATTATTCAATTTGGAATGTTAGATCACAAGTTATTTCAGATTTTCTTTTAATTACTATTTATAGTAAATGATAATATCTTGAAATCTAACAATTGATATTGGGTGATTTTTATATCATTCAATTTATCTTATTGAGACAAATAGATTGGTGGTAAAATTATCCAAATCCAATCACTATGCTATAAGATATTGCTGGTATGCCATAATACCTATATTGTTCTACATTACTCTTTAAATTTTATATACATATAATCATTAATAACTTGTGATTCTGTGATTCAAATTAGACAATTTTAGTATCATTTGTTTCATCTTGATGAAATGAATCAAATGGTACCAAAATAATTTGATTTGGACAAATGTATTACAAGTTATACTAAATTTATTTTAACTGCATTATAATATCTATACTTACTTTATATATTCATTAAATATTTAATGAATTATTTGATAAAAAATTTTTATATTCGAATATTTAATTTAGTGACAATTATATATTCAGATATTTGAATATTCATTAATATTTAAATATACTATACATCAATTAGATCTCTACTATAAATAAAACCTTTTATCTATTTTATTTATAATAACTGATTCAATATTATAGATTGACCTTACTTATACTGTCAAAAGCTATAGTGTATATTTGTAGAAAAAAAATAATATGAGTAGCTTCATAACTATATAATCTGATTTGATACAAGTAAACAACAATGATTTAAGTGTATCGATATTAAATATATTTGTTAATAAACAGGTGACCCATATATTATATTAAATCAGGTTAGGTAATCAGTTTCACAGTTTTCTGGGTTAAATATTAAAACTCTAAACACAATATTAATAATTTCTCATTTTATTCATACTAATCAATATTGTAAAAATTTAAATATTTGCACATAGTCAATAAACTAAATTCATTAAAAAAAAATAAAAAAGAAGCAAAAGAATTTAATTATATCTTTATTAAAATGCTTGAATTTGTTTGTAGGGTTGAATTTGGATTTTGAAGTAAATCAAAGGATGCACTTGCAAGATTGATAGAAATTTAGTGTTTATGCTAAAATGTCTTATTTCTATATATATTTTTACTCTTGTATCACTTTGATTAAAAATCTTAAAAACTAATTATCTTATTTCTATTAGAAATAATATGATTATAAAATTTTAAAACAAATGTTTTTTTTTGTCAAAAATCACTTATGCATAAAAGTTTATATAAGAAACCACCTTTTATATACTAGTAAAAAGTTTTTCTGAGAGATTTAACCATATAATCACCTAACTTTGACTCTAATATAGATTCACTTTAATCTTTATTTAGCATAAACAAACTTAATTTTTTTTATCATTAGTTATATAGAGTATAGTATTATAACTATTAGTTAACTAGTTATAACCACAGTTAACCAGTCATTGACTATTATAATTAGTTAGTGATCAGCTATTACCTAACTGACCCATCTCTAAATTTTAAATTAATTAGGAGAGTGATGGGTATTCTGGTGCATCTAAGGATTGCTAATAGTAAAACTTTTTGAAAATATTATATTTATTCAAAAAATTTACAAAAATAAAAATAATATTCAATTTTCTAACTAATTATAAAAAAAAAAAGTATATAATTTAAAAAAACTGAGTATATTGGGCTTTCAAAAATTATCTAAAAATTGCTATGTTTTTTAAAAGTTGAGAGTATTATGGCGCACCATGCAGTATTAATATCTACTTACTGCATAAATTATATTATTGATACTTTACATTTTAAAATATAAGTCACATGATTTGTTACACATATATCATATGTAAATTTTTTATATATAAAATTAAAATAAAAAATATATAAAATTACTATGAACTTTGCAGCTTTGATGTTTTTTGATTTATGTATTAACTTAAAATTAAAATTTGCAATTATATAGAGCATGAAAAGAAAAAATTTTTTGCTCTAACTGACAAGTTATAGCTTTGTCATTTTTGCATATTTTAAAAATATAACTTTGCTAAAAATAAATTTTTACTAATTTTTAAAGTAATAATAATATATAAAAATATGCTCTGAACAACTTTACTTAGAAGATAAAGGTAGGTTATCTTGATAAAAAAGCAAGTTAGATATATAATAAAATTAAAAATTTTAGTTTTTCTATATGCAACTTTTATTTTCACTTATATAATCTGTCTTTATCTTTTAAATAAAATTGTTTAACACAATATTTTACACTTTTAAAGTGTTTTTGTTCATTTTTGCAAACCTTTTACTAAGTGTAAAATGGGGTTAAATTTAGAAAAAAATTTTTTTTTAAAAATTTTAAGAAAAAAATTTTTTTTCTAACTTTAACCCCATTTTGCACTTAGTAAAAGGTTTGCAAAAACAAACAAAAATATTTTAAAAATGTAAACATTATACTAAACAACTTTACTTAAAAGATAAAGGCAGGTCATATAAGTGAAAAAAATAGTTGCATATAGAAAAACTAAAATTTTTAATTTTAGCACATAGTAAGCTACAATAAAACTCTTCTCATAGATCATTTTACCAAATTAGAAAAAAGAAGAAAAAACTTTTCCATGACATTTTCTCTAACATTTATTATGTAACTTAATGTTCGACTTCTAAGTAAAGTTACCCAGCACTCTAAGAACAACCTAAAGAAGGTGCAATTTTTGCCAAAGACCTCTCCTAGATAAGCTACTAGCAATAAACTACTAAATAGCAAAAAAGCAGTTTTTTGATCTTTCTGTGAAAGTGGTTTTATGGACCCTCAGTTTCCAAATACAAAAAACAAACTACAGATAGTATACTAAGAAAAAACAGTGAGAAGTTACAAGTCTCACACTTTGAAAATCTTTAGACTCTACCAAAATATGATCTCTGAAAGCTCCTCCTTCATTAGTAATTATTTTTTCTAGCCCACAAAACCTGTGCAATCTAAAGATGCCAATATTGCCAGCTCACCCCCAGCTTAGGCACAGAACACACAAAAAATTTTCTAAATATCACTATTAAAGACTGGTCAAAACTCATATTCACTATTAGCTTCTCTATTCCAGAGCATACTGACACGTTCATCTTCTTCATCGATATTACCAAATCAGAAAAAATCTCAAATCTGACCAACTACCTATTCTAATGAATCTGTAACTATAAGGATCCCACCTAATTAGTCCTATTTGACCTTACAACACAAAAAAACAACACTATAAACATTAGTGCCAAATGTCCCAAATCTACACATAGTAGTGACCTTACAACAATGATCAACTCCTATAAAAGCAATATGAAAACCTACACAAAAGCTAAAAATAATACAGACTTATCTATAATCCTGTACAACTGTATTACAGACTTGGGCTCAGGCAATGAGTCAAACAAGAGCAATAATAAGCAAGCTTACACAGCAATTTTTACAAAACTCAACTCCTCACAAGATCTCATTACAGAACATACAAATACTAACACAGGCACTAGTGACACTAATATAGTACCATCTACAAACAAACCTCCTAACTCCAATCCTTCAAACAGCTCCAACACTAATAATACCAAGATCACTACACCCAGATCTAGTACACCCACTCAGCAAATCACACAACCTGCGCTTACTACATCTATCACCAACCCCACCTCTGCAGATATTATATTCTATTCTAGCTCAACTCGCAAAAGGCCCAGAAATCTTGCCAACATTTCACTGCTCAATGCAACTGCCAACAAAGCCACTAAGGCAATAGTAGACAGTGCATCTATACCAGTTAGAATACAAGTAGACAGAGAGACAACTACAAAACCTACCAATAGCCAAATCACCAAAACCAACCTCAAACATCTTACCACTAATGCTCTGGAAGATGATATAGAATAGGTCTCAGAAGTATATCTTAAGATTACTACACCTATCAATGCCCCCTTTAACACAAATCTTTGGTTATATGATGCAATTGCAAAAGCTCTCAAGACTCTAAAAGGTATCTATGATCTCATTAGCTACAAGTTAAATACTTACAACACAAAACATAAGCTATCTGAGGCAATCGCCCTCAAGTTTACTTACCAGAATACTAGATTCTTCACCACCTTTACATGTAATCTCAGGACCACTCCAGCACATCAAAAAGAATATACAAACCTCTTTAATACTGTTCTTGCTGTATATAAAAAAGACAATGAGATTACACTTACCAACACCACATCCTGTAACACTATCCACTCTATGCTCAGGAAAATGCTTATCTCACAGTATCTTTCTAATATCAACTTCTTCAAAACAACACACAGACAAATCTACAAAGCTATTCAATATGCAAGAGGATTTTTGCAAATCAAAAATACTAGCAAAGAAACCCCCAAAGAGATTAGAGCCAAATTACTAATGCTCTTGAAAATAAGCTTATACCACTACCTGACCTACATGCACAAATCCCCAGCAAAATCCTGAAGATTGTGCCATTCAAACTTTCTATTACATAATGATCACACACTAGAGCTATAGTAAATGCTCTAAGAAGAATCTTTAAATTCTCAAAACTCCCAGAGACATACTTTGCAAAACTCTCTTCACTTCTTCTCCACTATAATGGCTTCACAGCCAGCTATGTCAACTATTCCTGATCTCTTACTAATTCTCACTTCAACACCTAGCTGCATACAAAAGAAAACTTGTAGACTTTTACACCAGCACCAAAATCTCAGATGCCTATTTCGACTTGCCACCTTCCAAAAAGCCACTACCTACTACCTACCAAGAGCTCAACTACAAAGTGTACAAGTTCTTCTCATTCAACCAAGACACCTCTACTATTCTACTTGCCAAAGTTAACTCCTAGCTTAGAGAATACTACACATTTTAGCTGCTTCCTAATAACTTTTTTGCCACCAAATCTCTCCTCCCAAAGGATACAAGCAAGATCAAAACCACCTCCCTATTCAACTACCCTATCATCAAGGATGCTGAGACAAGAGAGTTTGTTAAACAAGTCTTTTCTTACTACCGAATCTCATTCCCAATTCTAGCAGAAATCATGCAGGCCAACCCAACCAATAAACCCTCTCTGCCATTTGCAAAAGAAATCACAAAACACTTTAACATTCCTTTCCCTATTACAACTCCACAGAAACTTATGACTACACCCAAACTTCTCCATAAATACTACTACTTTGTCTAGCTTCTATCTAAATAGATCTAAATCAAGAGTAGCTTCCCCACCTCAGCAGAGAAAATCAACCCAGCTACAAAGCAAGCCCTCCCCAATATCCCTGACAACATAAAGGAAATTATCAATACTCTTTCTAAATAAGAAATCATCATCTCTCTCCCAATACAAAACCAACCAGATATTACTCTCACAATAAAAATTCTAAGACAATTCTACATGATTAAGAAAATTCCTGACTCTCTATTAGATCTTCTCCCACTTCCTACTCCAAGTTGGAGTATCTTTAACAGTATACCCATGATTTTGTGCCCAAACACCCCTAGCACAGTCATGTCTTATACCAGTATCATACCAATACCAGAGAGCCCACACACAACCTAGTACTCGTAGAAGAGCCTAACACCACAGTAGCAGGTGCCTCTATCAAAAAAGCTTCATCTACTGACAACAACACCCTTCCACTAGACAAACTGACACCAATAGATACTAATGAACACTCTAATGAGTAATTCCTATAATACACACACTTTCACAACCTTTCAACCTGATACAAACAACACACAAAACTATGATACTTCTTAAGTTAATACACCTCAACCAGTACTATTCCACCTATTAACTCTTTCTATCTGTACTCACAATATACAAGGCCTTAATAAAAAGAAACCTGGGAGCACTATTGTTTGCAACAGGATTTAGACATTGTCTGCATTTCCAAAACCAAACTATTAGACAAAACAATTACACAAAAGTGCCACAAGACCTAGCACTATACCTATATCTGGTCCTGTATAGACAGTTCAAAAGCAGGAACAGCTATCATAGTCTGTAATACCCTCACTTCAGCATCCATGCTGTGCTAGGATATGCTATTGCTATTGATCTTTTCTTCAAGCATAACTTCAAATTTTGGATTATCTTACTCTATCTCTCTAGCAACAATGCAAACTCTTACTGCAGACCCAAAACACTATTATCCAGTAGTTGCAACAAGCCAAAGCATTAAACATTGCTCCAATAACTCTAGAAGACTTTAATGCATTCACAGAAAATATCCACTAACAATTAATTAAATTCAAACTCCTCCAGCACCTTACATTCAACAACATATATAACCTAGCCTCACACTCTCACAAATCTGTACCTACATGGCATAGAGCCAACCTTAGCAGTAAAATCAACTTCATCTGGGCTTACCAACCAATCTTTCAATATCTCACTAACTATAATACAGATGACTCCAGCATTAGTACCCAAAATGACTACAAAATCCTCATCTCCTGTTAGCTCTTTCCACAACAGTAGAACAACAAAGACACAAAACATGCACCTGCAAACAAGTCTTTGATTACAAGGCAATGACTCCTGATATATTGGAGAATTTTACAAACCAAGTCAGTATGAACTTACAACAATACAACACACCTCTCACAACTACAACTTTAGAGTCTCTCGAAACTACATAGCATAAAATTCAAACCAGTCTTATTACAGTTGCACTTTAGCATATCTCTAACAAAAAGTTTGCAGTATGCAACTTCTACAATACATTTTCATCCAAGACTACTCAGCTTCACCACAGTCTTAAAAAGCTTGGAAACATAATTAGAACAGTAAATCATTTAACAAAGTCTAATTAACAGATACCACTATATCTACACATGACTATTGATCGGCTTAACAGACTACACAATCTGGAGATATGCTCTTATACAACCAATACTAGCTGGATAGCAAAAGCAAATACTAAGTGGAAGAAGCTATGCCACTTATGCAATCTAGAAAATATCAAACAAACATGTTATCAAATTACTGAAGCAATTTCCAAAAGATGCACCAAGCTCCAAACCAATCCAACCCCAATGCTCAATAGCATCCTGAATCAGCACAAAGATCTTGTAAAATTTGACAATATTAAACTTAACTAGGATGCTATTACAGACCCACTACTATTAAATCACACATCCAACAGCACTTCAACAACTGGACCACTACCTGTCTAATTAATGACACATTATTTAATACAAAGTGGCAAATGGAATACAACTCCAAACCTCATATCTAGCCAGACTGGTACCAAGAAGCACTTTTACCTTCACCCAGGAGAAGATACTTATTATGCTCAGTCAACTATCTAAAAACAAAGCATGTGGCCTCTCAGAAATAAGCTACAAGATAAAACACGCAGGCTCCTCCTTCTTACAAGCTACAACTACACTTTTGAACAGATATCTTCTTATTCATGCAATCCCCAAACAATAGAGAGAAGGCAGAATCTACCCCATCTCCAAGAAACTAATTTTTAATGGAAATCTAACTAATACCAGGCTTATAAGTCTTATAGAGTATATTAAAAAGCTCTATATCAAACTCCTTACTAACTGCCTAAACAACATCTTATTAAAATATCCAATCCTATCCTCTTTCAATTATGTTGCCCTTCCAGGCAACTCCACCTCCATCCAATCTACATTCTCAACAATATTATAGAAGATACAACCTGTAATACTAATCAACTATGGATACTTTTACAAGATATAAATAAAGCCTATAACTCAGTCAACTTCAGCCTATTTCAAAAATCTTTATACAGAATCGGTATACCACAACCTCTCACTACAATTCTTATCAACCTTCTTGCAGGCCAGTCTAACAGAGTTATTACCAACCTTGGCCTTACCAACTCCTATTATGTTCAAAATGGTATAGATCAGGGAGAAACAATTACTCTCTTAATCTGGAGAATCTACTATAACCTACTTATTACAAAAATTTCTACACATCTACCAGGCTACACTATGCAGATATCATGGCAAACAAGCCTAACCTCACCCTCTACCAAGAGGCTATGCTGCTCTATATCTGTCCTCACATACATGAACGACACCATTTGGATTGCTAACACCAAAGAAAATCTAGAAAGAATTATGCAAACAGCTTCATCATTTTATAGTATGGCGAATATCCAAGTCAACCTTACAACATATTTAAACAAAAGCTCTAAAAAAAAATATATTTTCTATTTAGAACAGCTTAGCCCAGCAGATAACAAATATTTACTTAAGTGGCAACACATCTCACCCAGACTCCATCACCTTTTCAAAGAAAAAAAACCAGGCTAGTTCTTATTTCTGAAAAATACAATATTAAATACTATATAGCACTGACTACAGCATCCTGAGTACTTTTTAATAAACCATTGAATTTCTTGAATAGTATCTACCCGGGTACTATTTACAGAGGGGATATACAAGTATGGGGGTATTTTGCAACAGGGATACTATAGCAGGGGGTCTTTTACATGGTTATAATAAAATTACTATATAGGTGGCTCACAAAGGTGCCGTGATATAATTTATAGCATAGCCGCAGTATATGATTTACTAGTATATATCGATATACTTTGTAATTAAATATATAATTAGACTACTTAAATTAGATAACCAAAAGTTGTACATGTAGCTAGTTGTACTCTTGTAATACCGATGTAACATGTGGTCAAGTCTTCAGACATATGGCCTAACCGCTTGTACTAATAAAGTACCAAGGGCCCAAGTGGTCACCTTAATATTAAAAAAAAAAATAAAATAAAATAAAAAATAATGAATATTGGCAACAGTAAATTTTTTATGTTTAATGATAAATTATCAATCTAATTAGATAAACTTATATGGAAATTGTAATTCAGAACCCTGTCTAGGATCAATCAACTATCATTTTTTGGATCAAGTCCAGGACCATCGTTTCAGTCCTAGAACTGGACCCGACCAGATTTGCAATTTAACATCCCTACTGTTACTAAAATCTAGAATTAGTATAAAGTTGTTTTATAATGCAAAACAGCAAATTGCAAGTTATAGAAATTTATTTCCGGAGTAGAAAGGAGGATTTCAAGTCCAGTTAATAGGTGAAAAATTTTGGGTTCCAATGTCTATCACAATTGTTTACAGATTTTATAAGTCCAATTCACTGATCGATCAAATCATATAATAATGTATTAAAATTTGACTTCTATAGCGATTTTAATTTAATTTTTACAGTACATGCAATTTCGATATCCATATTCGATATTAATAACTTATAGTTATATGATCTTTATATAATAACAGCAGTAATAAAAACAACATTGGCAGTATTAGTCACTTTTTTTTTCATATTGTAAAAGTAAAAATATTTCTGCTTATACATAATGAAAATATATTTTTCTTTAATATAGTAAACATAGTTCTAATAAAGCTAATTTATACAATATAAAAAAAATTAAATTCACATAAATAATGATTATAATTAATTTGTTCTTATAATCCTGTATATCAACTTTTAAGAATCTTTATAAGCGAATGTAATTTTTAAAAAATTACAATTGTTTTACTTATTTTCTTAGATGGCTATTATATGTACCTCCCAATTTTAGTAACTATACCCCTTTATACAATTTTTTTTAAACCTTTGAGTGATGTTATCTTGACAACCACTAAGCTAATTTTAATAAACTTTTTTATTCAAATTCTACGAATCTGTAAAATTCAAATAAAAAAAACTTCAATGAATTTGACTTGGTGGGTGTTAAGATATCTTCTCTCAAAGTTTTAAAAAAATTCAAAATATCTCTAAATAAGAGCTGTACCAAATTGTTATTAAACTTTAAGTGAAGATATCTCAACACCACCAAACCAAATTCAATGAACTTTTTTTTTATTTAAATTCTACGAATCTGTAGTATTCGAATAAAAAAAATGTTCATTAAATTTGGCTTGGTAGTTATTGAGATATCTTCACTCAAAGCTTTAAATAATTCAAAATATCTATTATGTATAAAAGAACTATATCAAACTTTTTTTAACTTTGAGTAAAGATATCTCAACAGCCACCAAGCCAAATTTAATGACTTTTTTTTATTTGAATACTACAGATTCGTAGAATTTAAATAAAAAAAAGCTTATCGAATTTGGTTTGGTGGTGTTGAGTTATCTTTGCTCAAAGTTTAATAACAATTAGGTATAGCTCTTTTTTTTAATAGATATTTTTTAAAACTTTGAATTAAGTTATCTTGATATCTACTAAGCCAAATTCGATGAACATTTTTTATTTGAATTTAGCAGGTTCATAGAATTTAAATAAAAAAAAGT
>CAJVPU010002226.1:0-11004 GCA_910591775.1 Dentiscutata heterogama | reverse complement strand
TGAATTAATTTAAATTAATTCAAACTAATTTTTTTTTTTTTTTTTTTTTCTTTGATAACTATATACTAATTTATTAGATATTTTTTTTTTATACAATAAACTATCTAAATATTTATTAGACAAGTATCCAGCTGCTTATAAAGTGCTCAAGTATGGTTATTGCACTGATGTTGATCAACTGACCCCACATATGGTGCTACCCATATTTAAAGGCCTACTATAACCAGGTGCTCAGCTACCTATAATTTGAAATTTATATACTCTAATATTTATTTTACCCACCACCTGGGAGAAAGAGAGTTTGTGATCTGCTGCTATAATAACTCTTTTGCTACTTTATACACTTCCTTCACTCGTTCCCTAACTTTTGTCAGTCAGGACTTTTTCCTTTCTTCTTTTTCTTTGTCAAGGATACTTTCTATAATTTTGCATCTTTTGTTTGAGAGATGTTCATTTGCCCTGTCTTCTGTATATAAACTTGAACTTGACGAGCATACTTCTTCTGAAGCTTCTGTTCTCATATCCTCCTTTGATGTATTCAGTGCCTTCCTATCTCTCTTTCCTAACTTGACTACTCTGCTTATTCCTTTACTTTTTTTCTAAGCTGCAAACCATTTACATCTTTCTCTCTATATTATTCTGTAGAAGCACTTCTGCATGGTATAGACTAATGCTTCAAAGCATTGTCAACTCAAGCTATACTTTCTATTCATCTCACATAAACGAAGAAAGTTTGCTTGTTAAACCAAGCCAAGCGTGAGTCTTTTTCTTGTATTTTGTCTTGCTTGATGAGTATTGCTGTATATAACTTCTTTAAAATCTGGTAGTGTATACTCAAATCTTGTCTCCTCCTCAAGCATAGCCCAGGCTATTGTTAATGCCTGCTTTTTAATTTCTGTTCACACCTTTTCTAAACTTTCACATTTAAAGAGATAACTCATATCTTCAATCTTATTTTCTTCGTACAATATACAGTTTGCTGAGATATATATATCTGGCTTGCGCTAATGAAGTATACTTAGTGTAGTGAGTACTTGAAAAAGCTCTTTTAATCAAATAACTAGTTTATTACTGCTTATCAGTAACTTGCATCTTTGCCCTCTGAGTTTTACTAGTCTTTTCCAACACAAGTACTATATAGTACTGTTTTCTTCTTCTATTTGTCATAATAGTTCGAGATTTTTTGACGAATACCATTCACTTTCTATAAGTCTTCTTTTAACTCTAAGTATGAAATTATGTAGAAGGTGTTCGATGTTTTTGTTTGACCAAGCTATATCAAAGTTCTACCATGGCCGAAGTGTGCTTGGCCATCTCCATATTTCATCAAGAAGGGCTCACTCTTTTGCAGTACTATCTGCCTTTTCATTCCATCTTATACCAGAGTATGCTTTTACTTTCACTAGTTCTAATTTAATTCACTTAAATTGAACTGTCTCTATGATTTTGTCCAATAGTATTCTATTTTTTTTTCTTAGACTCTTATTGAACTCTTTTTCTCTGAGTGTGCTCTTTATTGCCAGAATTGCTACTGCACTATCAGATTTAATTACTACTAGTATATCTGTTGGAACTATCAATAATGCACATAGTATCACTAGCAGTTCTGGTCTTGTAGATGAGAGCCAATCACTTATTCTTACTTTGCCTATAAACACTACTTCTTTTTCATCTACGGAGACCTGGATCCAGCCTGCCTCCATTCTATCTTCTTTTCCTTTATTATGTTTATTTGGTAGCCACAAGCCATCTGTATAGAATATGCATTTACTCTTTTTGCCTTTAAGGTTTGTTTTTGTTCCATCAAGTAATAAAGCTGTGATATTTGCTAGGAGATTAAGGTTCTTTATATACTCGATGCTTTCTGCCTCTAACTCTTCTGTACCTATAAGTTGGCTCTCTGCTATATTACTTTCCTTCTTGAGATAACTGTAAGTTTCTAGTACAATTTTAATGCATATACTATTGTTGGTTTTTGATATGTATTCTACTCTTCCTAGTACTTTGTCTTGCTTTATTTCTAGCATGCAATTGTTCTCTTTACTCTTCATGTTATATTTATATCCTTAACAGTACTTTACTAAAGTACCACTTTTCGTTAGGCCTGATTCTACCCAATGTTTGACAAGTACTTTATCATGTTTCTTCTTTTGTATTTGGCCAAACAAGAGTTGATCCTTCTTCCCTTCAAACAAGATCCAATCTCTTCTTCTTTTGTCTGGGTGAATATTAAGCAGTCTGGAAACAAGAGCTTCTTTATTTGTTTCCTGTAGACGGAACTGTGTTTTTACTTTTCATTTTTTTGCTTTTTCCAGAACTGCTTCTTCGATAGCTATATACCAGTAAGGGGTTTTGCCGCAGCTATTAAAACCTTTAATTGTTCTAACTTGTTGCCATGTTAACAAGTTCTTGCCACTGGGATCGAGCAACTGATTGACATAGTATACACCTAGTTTTGCCTATGTATCTCTACTTTTACTTTTTTGCTTAGTATCTAGCAAGCTCGTAATTGTGAGTCCCGACCCTTGGATGTACCAGCCCTCCTCTTTAGGCCTAAATGTTATATCTATTTCTTTACACTGTTTGATTATATTTAATGTGATATTGTTTTTGTAAATTGAGCATGTTTCATTAACTCTTTCTTGCCAAATGTTGTATGTTATGCTGTTCTTTAAAATTCCTTGTCTAATTCATACTTTGATTAGGCTTTCTATTGTACCAAAGCTATTAAGTCTTTTAAAAAGAGATGTGGTCTGTTTTGCTAAAACTGTTCCTGTTAGTATTTTAATATCTAGTGTCTCTCCATGTACTAGTATATTGTTTGGTACTATTTGGGCAATGTCTAGCTTCCTTTTTATCAAACATAGAAAGGGTTGGTGAATTGAGTACAACTTTCTTTCTAATAGAGCCACTGTTTGTAAGATATAATCTAGTTTTGGGATCAGAATCTGATTATTTATATATGCCAGTTGGCTTGCTATAGTTTTCTTTTTTTCTAATTTGTGTGCAAACAAGCCCACAATCTGCTTTACTCTTTTTTTTATCTCGCTTATTTCTTTAGTAATATGCAGGAATGTGCCTAAAAAGCAGATTTTATTAAGCTTTTTAACTGCTTCCACTACAGCTCCACTATACTCTATGTCTTTCTTTAACTGGAAGTTTTGAATTGAGTGCGATCAGCTTGGACTTGTTTTTATTAATTTCTATGCTATTTAATCGAAAGAACTGTTCTGCAATCTGGATTATTTGCTTAAGCTGGTCTTTGGAGCTAGCAATCCATGTTGTGTCATCTGTGTAGACGAAAACTGCTTGTCTTATACTTTTTTCATTTCTAGTTTCTAGCAGCTCTTCGAATTGCTTTGGCATTTTGATTTTATAGCCCAACTCTTTGTTTTTTTTGTATTCGGTCTAACAAAGGATCATAAAAGATTCTCCACAATAGGGGGAAGATAGCCTCTCCTTGATTAATACCCTCTTCTGCTAAAACTTCTTGTATTAGTCCAAATGCTAGTATAATCTTTAGCTTTCTGTTTGTAAATAGGTTTAGAATGAATTTGCAGCATTTGTCTAGAACTTTAATTCTTCTTCTAACATGTTTAGGTTTACTGAGTCGAATGTCTTCATGTCTTGAAATAGTAGCCAGATTTCTTGCTTATTTTCTTCTGCTTCCTCGATAAGCATTTTTAGTATATTAGCTAGTTCTTTAATAGAGTTGCCAAGTAATTCTGCAAAGTTGGGGCCAGGTAAGATATCTTTTTTTTTAATGACTTTGCTTAGTCTCTTTGTTAGTATCTTTGTCACATATTTTTTAAATACTTTTATTAATGCAATTGGTCTAACTCTATCTAGGTTAAATCCCCAATCTTGCCCTTTTGGTATGGGGTAAATTTGCATCATTTTCCATTTAGCTGGAATATTGCCGACTTGTAAACATAGTTCTGCAAAGTTCTTAAAGTCTTGTTGAGATCTTATATCTGCTTGTTTCAATAGAAGGTAAGAAATTATTAATATTCTTGGGGCTGAGTTAGCTTTACTCTCCTTTAACATTGCTTGCCACTCCTCTAATATAATCGGTTACGTTACTGGATCAAACTATGACTTTTGGATTCTCTCTTTTGGTTGGTGCTCATCAGACCAAAGTTTCTCAACCTCTGTATAGCTATTTTCTTTGCCTACAAATTGCTTTTGGAAGTGGGCTTGAACTTTTTTCAAAACTTCTACCAGATCATTTAATAATATTTCTTGGTCTTGATTTTGTACTAGTACTCTATCCAAAACTATTTTGAGAAATAGCTACTCTAGCAGGCTATTTAGCATTTTCTTTTGATCATTTACAATTTATTCTGCTCTTCTTTGAATGTATGCTTGTATTTCTTTTTTCTTCTCCTGCTTACTGCTTGTTATTAACTTGCTTTCGATTGCTTTCCACCACATATGTGCATCTGTCTGTTATATGCCATCTTCTAATATCTTGATATCTTTAATATTGCTATCTGCTAATAAGTTTATTTGCTTGATTCTTCTATTTCAATCTGCAATTTTTTCTTGTAGCCCGATACTGTTTGCTACTCTAGTTTCTTTAATTGCTTTGCCTAGCAAGTATGCTGCTTTTAAAAACCTGCTTTTTTTTTCTTTCGATTTACTCTTCTTCTAAAATCTACTATCTTGTTTGGTAGATTGCGCTAACTTGCTAGTAAAATTGCACTCTCTATAGTCTCCCATATTTTATCAAGATCTGCTTCTAACTCTTCTAATATCAATAGGTCTGTAGGTAATGTTTCTTGTTTAAAAACTTTTAGCTATTTGATGTTTAGCCTACTTCACAGACTTGTTCGATAGCTGTTCCAATTTTCTTCTATAGCTAAGTTAAGCTTCCACACTCTTTGCTTTATACTTGGTATATTTCTGAATGGGTGGTTACTTAAATAGGATGGCAAATACTATTTAATTTTTGCAAATGCTAAGTTATAATCACTACCTGTGATCACTACCATGTCCTCAATATTAGCCTTTTGTGTTATTTTTACTATACTTTGGAATACCCAAATTTGATTAATTCTTGTTGCGACTGTATTATTGCTCCATATAAACTTCTTTTTGTAAGAATTAAGCAATCTGTATATATCTACAAATTTATATTCTTTAAGCCATTTATGCAATGCTAGTTTTCTAGGACTCTCTGTTTGTGATGACTTGTCTACTACTAGATTTACCAATAATTAAAGTCTTCTATTACAACTATAAGATCATTATCTTGTGTTTTTCTCGAACTAACGTATCTATCTTTTTTATCATCTTCATATCATTTGGGGGATATAAACCAGAATTACTACTAATTTGTAGATTTTAAAATAGAAGTACACTATTAACATATATTCATTTGGCTTCTCTATTCTGCCAATATGCTTTTCTATATCCTCTCGCACTAGGAGGCTGACACCAAAGCCTTTCTTTTTAGATTTTGAACTGATCGACCATATTCTTTTGAAGTTAATATTGTCCTTTACTACAAACCTTGCTTCCTGCTCTTGCAGGTTTGTTTCTGTGACCCCAATTATGTTGTATTCTTTTCCTACTGCCCATTTTAACAAAAGCTCTATTCTATGATTATGCACTTTAAGCCTGTTAATGTTATGTGTTGCTATATTGATCTGGTTAGCCAATTCTAAAGTTCCTGATAGTACTAGCTGTGTCTGAACCTGGCTACTATTCGGGGTACCTATAATTAATGTGGCACCTGTGACACCTCTCAGGAGCGCATGAGGGCTTTGTCCCTATTCTGATGTTCTTCAAGTGATTCTAGTCTTTTAAAAATTTCTTGCAATAGATCAATATGATCTACTTTATTTTTACTACTTTTTTTTACAAATCTTTTTGTTCTTGGTCGATACTTAGTCTTTTGCCTTTTCATTGCATATTAATAGACTGAATATTCTTTCCCGTGAACTTGCATTTTGGTTTATTCACGCTTCCTTTAAACGGCTTTACCATACTTCTAGATTGAATATCTAAGTTTTCTTTGTCTAAAACTAGATTTTCCTCAATTAATCTCGACCTTAGATTTTTATACCTATTGATATCTTGTTTTAAGGTTTCTTTAGCTTCTTTGCTTTCTGGATTCACTTGCCAAGAGGGTCTACTTGAGTTTGTTCAAGGTCTTTTAGTACCTTGAGAATGTTGTATGCTCATGACACTACCGCTTTCTGCCTCTCTACTATGTGATTTCCACTCTAATTTTGTATTAAAATAGTATAGTGTCGACTTCTGAGCTTGTAAAAGGTCCTGCTCAGACTTAAAATACAATTGTACTTTTCTGTTTTGGTTAGCATTTTGGTTCCTTAGTGTATATACTGCTTGTACTCTATATTTTTTTAGCTGACAGAGTAAAAGGCTATCATATACTGTTGATGGTACATTATATATAATAGTTTTGAATTTGTTTTGCTTTTCTAGAAGTCCGATATCAAATTTGTCTGGTGTGACTCTATACAACTTGCTTTGGTCAAGATGTACTGACCAGTTTTTTCTTAATGAGGTTTCTCGCTTCTCTGCAAATGTTGTAATTTTAATGAAAACTGTCTTGCTTGTGAAGTTATATTGCCAAGCTAGAATAGATGTTATACCAAAATACTTAAGGAATTTTTTAATTTCTGCTACGCTTGTTTCTCTCAGCAGATCCCAGAATGTAAAGAAATAAAAAGATTCGTTTGTGTACTCTTTTGAGATAAAATCTCTCTCAGGTGCCCATACTGAGTTAAATATATCTTCATGTTTTTTAACTTTTTTACTGTTTTTGCTTTTTGATTTGTTGTGTTTGTCTGTCAAGAAAGATTTAACTAAACCATAATCTAATATGCCGACTTCATTTTGTACAAGTATGCTTTGACTGCTTTCTAGCTCATTGTTAATTGTAGTGGTTGTTTCTTCCTGTTCAGTGAAATATCTTTTACGAGCAGAGCTTTTGATATTACTTAGTATATTTTTTCCATAATTGCTTGATAGGGTAATTGGTTTAATAGGGACAATGTCCATCGAAATTGAGCTATTTCTGTCAGATTCTTCTTGTGTATTATTTGCAGTAACCATATTCCCTAGCAGGGTTTTTTCCTCATCTGAAATAAACTCATGCTTAAACTCTTTGCTCTCTGCTTATTTATATTTTTCGATAACTATACGAATAATTGCAATAAGGCAGACATCGTTCGCTCCAAGATACTCTGCTACGAATCTGTTTATTTTAGCATTGTTAGCTCTTGTTTACTGTAAAGTACAAGTTTCTTCTTTCTTGACTTGGAGAAAAAGTTTCGATATTCTATAAGTGCCAGTATTCTTATTTGAACGTGACGTGTATCCGTGTTGTTGTTTGTTTGCTTACTTTAGTTGCAGATGCGTTATGTGATTGTTTGTTGTTTTTAGTGATCTATGTTATAGGGTCAAAGCCGATTCTCTAAAATTCACTTTTTGTAAAGAAAATTTTTTTCAAAAAGCAGTTTTTTTAGCTGTATATCTTTAACCGGTTGGCAGACAGACTGGAAGTACTAGTAAACTTTAGTTAGCTTTTCTTAATACTTCTTTTCTCTTAGTCTATAAAGTACTATTTAGTAGTGTATTTTACTGTCTTTTGACTGTTTGTTGTTAGCTCGATTTTTGGTACATGGATCTGCAAAGGTGAGTTTTTAATTTAAACCAATTTGAATTTTTCTAAAATGATATTTTTATATATATATTTTTGGGCATTGTTTTTTAGCGACCCATCACCATGGCGACCTGTAATCAACCAATCAAATTTGATCATGTGTTTAATAATTCAATCATCAAAAAAAATTAAAATTTTTAATAAAAAAAAATACTCAAATTACATATTTATTATATTATTATTATATAATAATTTGTATTTCTTACAATATATAAAAAAAAAAAAAAAAAAAAAAAAGTAAACCGGATTTCTTTATCCGCATAATGATGCTATGACATTCGCGCAAACTCGAACACATGTCCAACTCATTCCAATGGCAACTCAGAGTAATACTAACAGAACTAAGAACAAATAATATCTAAGGCCAACATGAAATACGTAGAATCAACAACAAAAGGCAAAACCGAAGCACACAAGACCCACTTATCCAAAGAGCAACACCAACAACCAAATCCAAATAATAACTCCAATGATGGCTTCAGTAAAGACTCTAGCAACAACTCTAACTGAAAAAAAAAAGTATTAGAAAACATAAAAAAAAACTAAAAATGCTAAAAAAACTATTTTACATGAATATCAAGAAATGCAATGAGCCACTTCACAAAAACACCAGGGAAGCTAACTGTAAAAAACCTAACTACAATGACACCAATGATGATATTAGCAACAAAATCAAATCTAAAACCCAAAGTACACAAAATACCAACTATGATACCAGTGACGAAATCAAATCTGAAACCCAAAGTATACAAGTCCTACTTATCCAAAGAGTAACACCAACAACCAAACCTAAATGACAACTCCAACAACGGCTCCAGTGAAGATGAAAAGCAGACCCGAAACACACAAGATTTACTTATACCAACAACCAAACCTGAATGACAACTCCAACAATGGCTCCAGCAAAGACTCTAGCAATGACTCTAACTGAAAAAAAAGTATTAGAAATCATAAAAAAAAAACTGACCCTACCAGAAAAATATAAAAATGCAATAAGCCACTTTACAAAAACACCAGGAAAGCCTAACTGCAAAAAAATCTAACTATAATACCAATGACAACACTAACTATAACATCAATATCAACAATGACACCAACTACGACACTAGCAATGATATCAGCAACAAAACCAAATCTGAAAGGTGACAAGCTAAAAAAAAAAGTGAAAAAACAAAACAAATCAATAAAAAAAAAATTGATAATCATGGTACACAAAAAAAAATCACAGTACACAAAAAAAAAGAATATTACTGTATTATATATTAATTTATTATCTTATAAACTCTTATATTTAATTATATTAGAACATATAAATTTTATTTACTATAAATCAGCTTATAATAATTTCTAGAATAACAATAGAATAATGCACTATATATATTTTTAGAGTAATTTACTATAAATAGCTAATGATTTTTTTAATTAAATTAAATTTTATAAGGTTTATCAAATCGAATTAATTTAAATTATACTAGATTAATTTAAAAAAATGCAAATAGATATAAATTTTATTAAGTAAATTTACAAAATTGTGATAATAAACAGAGTTTAGCAGGTTATTCTAGTTATAATGGTAGTTAAATCATTAAAATTGGTCTAATATTTGCTAAAATAGCTTAATCATAATATTTGTACAATATTTCAAAATTAGACAAATTAATTCTATTTAATTTAAATTTTATAATAATATATATTTCATATTATTTGAGAATTTTATTTGAAATATTTATTTTCATATATTAAAATAGTTTGAATTAATTTAAATTAATTCAAACTAATTTGAATTTTTCTAAAATAATAAATATTTTAATTTACTTTTTATTATTGTCTGTTTATTTTAATTTTACAATAACAATAATATTGAATTAGTTTGAATTAATTTGAATTTATTTGAATTAATTCTATTTAATTTAAATTTTATAATAATATATATTTTATATTATTTAAGAATTTTATTTGAAATATTCATTTTTTATATATTATAAAGGTTTGGATTAATTTAATTTAATTCGAACCTATTTGAATTTATCTAAATTATTTATAATTTAGTTTACTTTTTATTATTGTTTGCTTATTAAATTTTATAATAATGCTTATTATTGAATTAGTTTAATCTTATTTGAATATATTTAGATTAATTTTATTTGATCAAATTCTAATAAATTATTATTAATTTATTATCTTATAAACCTTTATATATCAATTATATTAGAACATATAAATTTTATTTATTGTAAATCAAATTATAATAATTTCTAAAATAACAATAGAATAATACACTATATATATTTGTAATAATAATATCCTGATCCGTTGGGTATTAGTGGGGCCGAAAGTCCTACTAATTCACATACGTATTATTAATTAATACTCCTGTGATCTTGAATAGTGATTGGGGTATTATTAGAGTAATTTACTATAAATAGCTAATAATTTTTTTAATCAGATTTTCATAAGTTTATCAAATTGAATTAATTTGAATTGTACTAGATTAATTTAAAAAATATGAATAGATGCGAATTTTATTAAGTAAATTTACAAAATTGTAATAATAAATGGGGTTTAATAGATTATTTCAGTCATAATAATAGTTAAATCATCAAAATTGGCCCAATATTTGCTAAGATAGTTTAATTATAATATTTATATAATTTCTTAAATATAATACAATATTGTGCAATAATTCAAAATATTACACAAATATTATGATTAAGCTATCTTAGTGAATATTGGGCCAATTTTGATAATTTAACTACTATTATAACCAGAATAATTTGTTAAACCCTATTTGTTATCACAATTTTGTGAATTTACTTAATAAAATTTGTATTTATTTGTATTTTTTAAAATTAATCTAGTATAATTTGAATTAATTTGATTTGATGAACATTATAAAATTTAATCTGATTAAAAAATTATTAGCCATTTATAGTAAATTACTCTAAAATGTATATAGTATATTATTTTATTAATCTAATTTACAATAAATAAAATTTATATGTTCTAATATAATTGATATGTAAAAGTTTATAAGATAATAAATTAATAATAATTTATTAGAATTTGATCAAATAAAATTAATCTAAATATATTCAGTCAAGGGACATGTCCATTTACAGGGGTTCCAAATGTAATTCATATAGTAAATCAAATGTCGATCATCCAATTTTTATATGATGCACCAAGTCACTTCACATCAAATACGCCAAATTTGGTGTATATATAAATACTATTTAGCTAATCAGAATGCGTTATATACTAATTCTGATTGGATAAAAAAAAATTATAAAAAAATTTTTAAAATTTTT
>CAJVPU010002225.1:0-11009 GCA_910591775.1 Dentiscutata heterogama | reverse complement strand
AGGTCTGCCCAGGCTCTAGGTGCCTTATGGTCTCCCTCCTCTTGGTACATGCTTCTAGAGCACAAGTCCTTTTTCTCTGGTGGCAAGCTGGCGGTTCGGCTAGTGTGTTCTCCCACTTAAGGACCTGGTCGCTTGGTTCTCCAGTCTCAGTTTTTAGTTTCAAATTCAGTCTTCCTGTAGCACCATCAAAGATCACTGCTACTCCCAACTCGAGACTTGCCAAACAGGTTTTTGGTAATTCCGGTTTCCTGGATTTATTACGCCAAAGCTCCCATTCGAGATAGTGTGACCAAGATTACAAATATCTGGATCTAACTAATAATCTTAATATTAACTGATACAGATCTAGTTTTTTCAAAATCGTCGTCTATGGAATTTGAACTCTAGATCTGCCATTTGGGGGTGCAACAACTCCACCACTTCACTAAGTCGCCACACCCTTTATTAAATATATTGTTACTATTGTTTGTATGTATCAAAAAGTAATATCCAAATTTAGTTTTAATAATTATATAGTTAGTATTAGTGGATGTTAGAGTAGAATTCTTATATTAATTATTATCAACTTGTATATATGATTTGTAATAAATATAAGTATAAATAAAAAGTAATTAAAAGCAGATTAATTGATTAGATTTTTTTTTTTTTTGTACTAATTTGGCAGTTATGCCTTAACTTTATTAGGTTTGTAATAATTCTCTAGACTATTAAAATTTTAGAGAAACTTATTGGTGAATGATAAACTCTGAGCTTGTTGGCAGATAGCATATGAGAACTATCTCTAAACGACAAGTGCCATGCCCGAAGGCCACTAACTATACCTAAATTACAAGTTAAGACTAACCCGGTTGCCTACTGGGTACCTATGTTTGACCTGCTATAGCAGGAGTTTTCCTCCTTGGTATCTACTTCTGAACTTGAAATCAAATACCATATCAAAAGAACACTTCTTGCCACACGTCATAACCACCTATCCCTTCTTTAAACTTTTTCTACCTAAGTTCGGGCAGAATATATAATCTCTTATTTATACATAAGGAAAAAGATAAATACTATATTTTATGAAAGAAAAAAACAAGTTTAGGAGAAAACACAAAACAAGAAAAAAAAAACTAAATTCTTAAAAAAGATTCTATCATAAATGGAAGAAGATAAAAAAAGCAAAAAAGGAATAGTGTGGTCATGATGAACAACACACTAAAAAAAAAGCACTATTATAACCTGTGCAAGGCTAAAAAATTATATACTAATTGCAACTAATTAATATATCTTAATTGTAAGACGTCGCCTTATCATTAGGAACTCCTTCCGGGCACCAACTTTACTCGGGTATCTTCTAAACAGGGGGACCGGTCTCTTCCCCGTACCATAGCAACGTATTGATAAACAAAACAAACACGTAGTTGCATTCTACTAGGTTCGTCTAAATTAGGAAGGTATAAACAATGCTGATCTTTTGGAGGGGTGAGCCAAATCACCCACTTTTTGTCGAAAATTTTGGAGAGAGCAGCAAAAATGAAAAATAGATGAAAGACTACTTGAGAGCACTTAAAGAAGTGTGAGTTTTCTTTTACTTAGATTCAACCTTCCGCCTATGATATGTGTAGTACTCAATTTTTTTGGTGAGTGATAAACTTTGAGCTTGTCGGCAGGTAGCATATGAGAACTACCTCTAAACGACAAGTGCCGTGATGCAGTGAGTGATAAACTCTAAACCTGTTGGCAAGGAAGTGTATGAGAGCTACCTCTAAACAACAGGTGCTGTCTTATGTCCATTTTCCTACGTCTTATAATTTAGACCTCACAATGTGAGGTTGCCTCAACATTCAATGTTTTTTCTTAGTAATTGTTTTTTTCAGAAAATATGGTTCAAGTGATCATTGGAAAGAGTGTTTTTTGGATATGCAAATATTATGCTTAATCAAAAAAGTATACTAAATAGCATTTTAGAAAAACTATATTGCAGAATTAAAATTAACAAAATAGTTAAAGAAACAGATGATAAAATCACACTAGTTAACAAGAAAGAAGAAGTGTTAAAAAAAGTTGAAAGCTTCTTTGAAAACCAGTTCAGAGAAAAAAAAATCAACTAAGAGTTACTTGCAAAGAACTGGGCACAACAGTCTAGGCTCAAGCCCAGAATAAAAAAGAGTTGGTATGAGAAAGTATTAAGTGAGATAAAAATAGAAGAGTGGAACGAGGTATTACAGAAAATATTCAATAGCTCAGTACTGAGATTATCAGAAATAACATACCTAGTTCTTAAAAATATTGGCTACAAAGTTAGAGTAGCTTGTATTAGACTTATATTCAAATATATAAAGATTAGCAAAATACTACTAAAGTGGAAAGTGAAAGCATTATATTTAATTTTCAAAAAAGAGAACTGGAATTACAAACTGAACAATGTGCGCCCTATTATTCTTCTAAAAACAGCAAGAAAAGTTCTTAGCAGAGTAATTATAAAAAAGCTAAAAAAATACTTAAAGCATATAGTATACTCAAAGGCCTGAACTATGCTAGTCTAGGTAGTGATTTAACCTGTTTAAAAAATTGCCACCTGGGTTACCTATCAGGTGGACCATGTGCTACCTAGATGAAAAATAGGTCAATTATCCACCCGGGTTATCTAGTTTATCTCTAACAGATCATCTAGTTTACTTATAAAATTTTCTATTTCCTGAAAATCACAGATAACCATGCTTGTGTTTTATATTTATTGACTGTCTATAAACTAAAATTTTCTGACAGTACTGTTTGTACAACAGATTTAAGATTTAATATAATTTGATTTTATTGTTCAGGATATTTTATTAAATATATACATGGAGGTAAGTCAATAGAAATGCACCAAATTTTTTCTAAATAAATTTTTTTAAAACTTTAAACAAAAATAACTTAACAATAATTTAATCAAATTTAACAAAAATTTTTTAAAATAATTCTAATAACTTATAGAAATAATTTAAAAAAAAATTTACTAGATTTGATCAAGTTTTTGTTGAGTTATATTTGTTTAAAATTTAAAAAAATTTCATTAAAAAAGATTTGGTGCGTTTCTATTAACTCACCCCTACATATTGAGTTATTATATAAATAGTTTATTATATATTTAGTCTATATTTAGTTCCAAAGCTTACAATATATGCTATTATACTTAATAAACAACAATTTGCTCACAGTTTCAGGTGACAATTGGCTTCTTTTCAAAGTGATTTGGTTATCACATCAGAGAAAAGTTGCTTGCTAGAAACTGAAGTGGCAGGAATTGATAAATATTTACGAGTTATCCTACTTAAAATAGGAAAAGTTTTCTGATTTTTATGCCACCAGGCATAAATATTAACAGTTTCAGATAAGATATTTGCATTTAAGTAGTTGTTAATCTTATTTACTTTTTAACTACTACTACTACTAAAGATTTTTTTCGTAAAACTAGGTAAGGTGGTTTCTTCATATTGGATTTCTGGTTCATCAGCTGTAGTTGTCTCTTTCCAAATTTAAAATTCGTCTTGCAATTTACTAATTGTTTCAGTTTGTAAGGTATTAGGCTATGCATTCATTGATTTTAATCAAGGATTTAGAAGGGTGGCTAATAGTTTAATATCTTCTGAATCTTGCCAGTAGTGCTACAAAGAATTATAAATTACTCTTTGAATCTTTGTAATTATAACTTCAGGTGAGAATTGACTTTCTATATTGTTGTCAAGCTCTTCATCACTAAAATCTTCATTTAATAACTCTTCATCTAGATTATGAAAAAGATTAACATTATTATTTTTATAATAGTTACTTACAAGAACAATGATTTTCAGCAGGAATATTTATTTATTTTTGAAAATAAATAAATATTCTCGCTGAAAATTATCATCACTAATACAAATTGACTATATATTTACTATTATTAAAATTATTTTAAGCAGATTCATCAAGTTTACCATTGGCAAATTCAAACTTTAATGATTCAATAGCTGGATTAACAATCAAAAGAGTAATATATTAAACTCCACTAAAATAAGTTGTTATTTTGTTAAATAGCTTAAATACTTTAACCAATTCTTCTAATAACTCCTATTTATAATCTTTAAGTATGTATTGGTTTAACTTTTCTTTAGCATCAGGTTCTTTTTGTAGAGGTAAAGTCACAGAAAGCTATTCAATTGCTGGATATAACTTTAAAAATCTCTTTCAAGATTGATATAAAGAATTCTAGCAGGTTTTTGAGTCATTTATAGTACATAAAATTGACAAAGTTTTTTCACATGTTTCTACTTTATCATTATCTAATTCAGATAAATTTTCATCTATATTTTCAGAATCATAAAGTTGGATAGGGTTTATACTAGTTAACTGACAGCTTGCCAAGTCAACTTGTACCTAATCAAGATATTGATATTGTTTTGAAGATTGAAAAAAGCTAATAAGCTTTTTAGTTTGTTTAATATATGGATTTATAACTTTCAAGATCTGTAAGACTGTAAGTTAGAGTGTGTGTGCAGTACATGGTAGATGCCCTATACCATTTCAAATTCTAATTGCTTTTTTCATATTTGTACTATTATAAGTTATTGCACAAAAGACTTTATTAGCTAACTCAAACTCTTCAATTTTATTATCTAAAAATTCTTTTATACTCTCAGCCATGTATGGATATTTGATCTTTTCAACAAATAGAAGTACATTATGTACTTCAAAGTTAAATATTAACCAGTAGAGGATTACTCTGATATATCCATGATTAGTATAAGATGTCCACAAATCCGTGGTTATAGAGGCTGTTTCACAGGTATTGTTAAGTAATTTTTTAAGTTCTACTATACCTTTTTGATAAACAATGTTAATATCTTTTTTAATATACTTGTAATTTGGTGGTTTAAATGCAGAATCAATTTGTTGTATCATTTTACGATAACTCTTTCTACATACAACATTAAATACTAAGAAATTAGTAACCAACTATTTAGCTATAACTCTTTGTAACTCTGATTATTTAGATATATTATGTAGTCTTACTTGTCTAATCATATCATTTATACTTAATTGATGTTTTTCATTTAAATTTAGTAATTCATCTGCTCTGAAGATCTTATGAGCTGAATGTAAATATGCTTTTATATTTCCAGTTGATTCATCATGTTTATAGCTCATATTATACTCAACTTCTTCACCTTTTTGAAATACAACTATCTTATAGACATTATTTTTGTCTAACTCTTCAAAATATTTTTAGACATAGCTTTTTTTACTAAAACTAGATGGTTTAGAAAGATTTACTCAAATCTTCTTTATACTTGGTTCTTTAACTGGCTTATCGATAGCTTTTCTTTTGGTTATGCTAGTAGAAGATTCAACAATCTCTTGAATATCGTTATCAGAAATATGATCAATTTCAAAGATGTATTCACTATTACTATTTATACTTTTTAAAATTATTATATCTAATGCTATTTTATTTATTATAGCATGCAAATTATCTTAAATAAAAGTATATAAAAACTAAACAAGATAATATTAATCTTTATTAAAGATAAGAACAAGCTCTTTATATACATGATTTTATTTATAATACTAAAACAAAAAATGATATTATGCATGAATCAAATGGCATTTTTTCAATAAGAGTCTCTTTTAATCTGAGTTAATCATATAACTTTTTTGATTATAATTTAATCTGTATGATATATATAATAATGTTTTAATAAGGATTTAATATCACTACGATGAATTCTTTATAGTTTTCTTTCTTTATATTTTCCATTCTCTTTATTATTTAGATCTATTCAGAACATCTATATGAATTATATAATATTTCAATAAGGATTAAGGTTATTATGAAAAGTTTTTATAGTTTTTCTTCTTTATATTTTCTATTAAGTTTATTATTCTGATCTATTTTAGAGCATCTGTATAGATCATACAATAATATTTCAATAAGGATTTAATATTACTATAGCGGGTTCTTATGGTTTTCTTCTTTATATTTTCCATTCATTATTCTGATCTATTTCAGAATATCTGCATAGATTATACAATGATTTAATATTGCTATGGTGGGTTTCTATAGTTTTTCTTCTTTATATTTCTATTTTTCTTATTATTCAAATCTATTTCAGTTAATTTATCTTTGCATCACCCCTTTTACTATTGTCACTTATCTTTATACATAAATTTACCCTTATATCTCCATATTTTCCTTATGTGGTATCTTTACTTTACATGCCACACTTAATATTATTTTGTATATATGTAGGTATATACATGCATACCTTTTTCTTATACCATTTATGCAAGCATATTCATAGGATCTGTTATACAGTATAAATGGTTAAACTATTATGTAGATTTAGAATTTCTGGATAGCATTCAAATAATTAACTGTAAACTTAGTTCTTTAATATTTACTTTGGATCTTTTAATTTCCAATCGACCTATTGTTAGCTTAATCAGTTAAATTTATCTAGCGTTGCCACCAAAGTCAAGCACGTAATTGCTAGCTAAATTTTAATCCAGGCTTGAGTATTATTTTAATATGAATTAATAATTCAAAGAATTTTTTTTTTTTAATTAACTATACTTAATATTTGCTATAAATTAAAGAATTGAATTTTCATTATTACATTATTTATAAATAGTTGTAGTTCTTATCTCATTCTTGGTAATCAGGTAATTCTATACAGGTCAAAATAAAGAAAATCAGGTTCAAATTGTCATCACAAGATCCAGATATAAACCTAATTTGAAACAGATATTTGGCATAAATAAGGTACCTATAGGATACAATTCGAATTTTTAAAGACATATTAGCAAAATAATAGCTCAATAAGTTAATTGATAAAGCTATAAGATAAGCTCTATCAATCTACCTATTAAGCTATTGTTTTGCTTATATGTCTTTGAGAATCTGAATTGTATTCTATAAGTACCTTATTTGTGCCAAATATCTGTTTCAAATTGGGTTCATATCTGGATTTTGTGATCTGATTTGCTTTATTTCTACCTGTGCTAGATAGATGTATATAAAGGATTGTTTTATATAAAGAAAGAGATAACAGATATAGAATACTTCTTTTATCTCTTTCTTGTATATAATAAATAAATTGCTTTTTAACATTATAAATAATATTCTTTTAATACTCTAATGTTCACAGCTCAAAGCTAAATTGATAATAAAGTATATAAGTCTTTCTTCAAGCTGTAACATGGGTCACCTATTACCATGGGTGACCTGACTGTTGACCTATTAGGTGATCTATAGTTGATCTACCTAGGTAGTCATTATCTCAATCTGGATACCCGACCCATCCGCAGATGACCTGGGTGATATCCACCTGAGTCAAAACACTAGGTTTAGTACAGAAAATCTTATTTATATTATAAACAATATTGCAGAAGAAGCTTAAAAGAAAGGAAAAAAATTGTGAGTATTACTGCAAGACATGCAAAAGCCTTTAACTCAGTAAGCATATTTTCATTAGATTTGGCTTTTAAAAAAATTAAGATATCTGAAAATATATGAGGGTATATTACTAGTTTATACAAGCAAAAAGAGTTAGAAGTAATTATCATATTTGGTAGCACCAAAACCTTTAGAGGGATGAGATAAATTAAGATAAAGTGCACTTCCTTCTGATTTGACAAATCTTTTATGATTCTTTACTATGTAAAATATAGGAAAACAAGAAGTAGGGATATGAGGTAGAGGTTAACTAGCCCACAGATTTGAAAAAAGGTAAAATATTACAGATTAAACAAAGACAAGCAGTAGTAGTATACACCAATAACACAACCTAGATAGCAAAGTTCAAATCTGAGCTGCTAGAAATTTTACAAAAGGCTAACAAATTTTACAAATTAAATGACATTAAAATTAATGAAAAGAAATCAAAGTTAATAGTAATAAGTAAAAGAAAAGTCCTTAAAGAGAACAACTGGAGTATTAAATATAAAAACAGAGTAATTATAAAAGCAAAAAGAAATAATGAAGCTGCCAGATTTCTCAGAGTATGGATCTTGGAAAAAAACAAGAAAAACTGCAGAATAAACCTGGTCAAAAAAGAAATAACAGAGATTATAAAGGTGCTAAAGAATAGGAAGATCTCGTTAGAACACTTGCAATATATAAATAACAAGGTATTGCTACCAAGATTAGAATACAAACTAAAGTACCAGTTTCTAAGCAAGCAGGCATATAATAGAATACATAGACCTTTTCTTATATTGCTTAAAAAAAAAGCAGGTTTGGCCTGTTCTACAGCAAACAATATTATTTTAAACCCCAACATGATAGGTACCAAAAGCTTATAGCAAGTACAAATTGTATAACAAATAACTTGCTTAGTTAAAAGAGTAAATAGCACAGAAATAGCAGGCAATATAATCTGGATATAATTAAGACAGGCCCAATTTAATAATAAAAGCTGTAATAGCATAATTAGCTAGAATTGATAATGATTTAGCAAAGCACTTATAAATACAAACTTTAATATAAAAGTTATAAAAGAGACAAAAAAGCTAGGTATAGAGCTAGACTACAAAGAGATAATAAAAAGTGAATCTGGGCTCAGGTACAGAAATCTGGTTGCTTTTAAACAAAGTAAAAAGAAAGAGATTTTTACAAAGCAGTATTGGACAAATTTTCTTCCTTAAGCAATTATTAGAGAAAAATAGAAGGATTTTGATAACATAGTATAATCTTAGACATATGCAAGAAAATAAAAGATGTAGAAGAAAACCCTCTTGGTTTGGCAGTATAGAAGAAGTGGTGATCAAAAATAAAATAACAAGAGAGATACATCTAGAATATAGCATCGAAGAAGAAAATTAGACAGCTTTAATACCAATATTTCAAAACATTTTGACAAACAAGAGAAGATATGAGTAGATAGTATTTATAAACAAAAAGATTATACAAAGTTAGGGCATATAAAGCAGAAAAAGAAATCGAATAAAAGAATTGAAGTAGCATACTGGGAGAAAAAAAATACAACTAACAATATATACAAAAAATATACAGAGTGCAGCTTAGCTATAAGAAGTGCTAATGAAGAATACAGAGTAGAGAGAAGTTTTAAAAACACAAAAAGTTATTAAGAAGAACTATATTAAAAAGAAGAAGAAGGATAGAATTTTATATGAGTTGCCTCTATTTGCATTTAGTAAAAACACGAGTATAGAGAAAAGTACTCTAGGTATCATAAGTAGCCTTATCGTTGTAGTCCAAAGCCTAGAAGAAGACTTTATCAACAAATATATAAAAGAGCAAGAGTATAAAGCCAGGCTAAAGAATATATAGCAAAAATTAGTTAACAAATCAGAATTGAACATATATACAGATGGGTTTCTAAAAGAAAACTATCAGATTAATAAACCAAAACGAATAAGAATCAGCTGGGTAATTGCAGAGAAGAATACAGAAACAATAGTTGCACAGTTCTTGGATACAATAAAGAACTAGCCTTCATCAACACGAGCAAAATTAGGTGCAATAGATTTAAGAATATTGGCAGTACCTAATAACTGCAAAGTCAAGATTTTTACAGATAGCACAAATGCAATAAGTACAATTAAGAAAGCTAGATTGAGTTTTAAAAAAGCAAGCCTAACAAAGTTTAAAAATAGAAGCATTATAGCAATGATTATAAATCTGGTTAAAACTAAAAATATAGATCTGATATTCATTAAGATAAAGGAGCATAGTAATATAAAATTAAATAATGTAGCTAATAGCCTAGCCAAAGAAGAAAACAAGAATAATTCAAGTTTTTTTGAAGTAGAGTAGTCAAAGTTAATAAAAATAGTTTCAAAATAGAAAAAGGTAATTATAGATATTTTGATTAGAGAAATAGTAGACAATATAACCAAAATGTATTATAGTATAGAGTAGATAAATAGTAAAAATATGATTAATCTAGTTGGTAATAGCACAAATAAAAAGCAAATAGATTGGAAAAATACATAGAAGATACAAAGAAAAGAAGTGGGAAGTAAATATAAAAGAATATAAAGTATATAAATGAGATACTGCCAACTCTTGACAAGTTAAATAGAAGAAACCTGGGCCTGTATCTAACAAATATGTATTTTGCATGTCTTAAAGAAAAGAAGGATCTAGCACATCTAGCTATCTGCAAAATATATAAAGAACTGTAAAAAAGAATAGAAAAAGAAGCCTTTGAAAAAGCCAAAGCCCAGGACCAAAAAGACATTAAAAAAAGAAGCAATATATCATTTTTAAAGGATCTTGAAGAAAAAACAATTGGAACAATTCAAAAAAAAAAGATACAAGAACAGAATTAATTATATAAGAGAATTAATCTAGACCATTCTAAACAAAAACAAAAAAAATAAGCATTAAGAAAGAACTATATTCTAAAGTTACGAAAACTCTTCCAGAAAGTAATATAGTATTTAAGATATGAAGCACTAAAAAATAGAAGAAGAAAAAGAGATCACAAACTCAAAAGAAAGAAGTAAATACAAAAATGGCTGCTAGAACAAGAGTACAAAACTAAAGAAGAAAAAGGTCAGAATAAAACAAGATAAAGAAAGCATACTTAACAAAATTAAGAGAAATTAATAAAAAAAAGTAGAAGAAAAGATTAAAAAAGTAGTTCTATCTAATAAAAAACCAAAGTGATTAGACTTATACAGACCACCCAAGTATAGTTCATAAATGCAGTTCTGACAAGACTAGCAACCACCTTTCTAAAATCTAATAAGTAACCTTTTAGCAAGTTGAAAGCCAAAAGTGAAGAAAAAGTTGCTATAACAGATTATATCTAAGTATTTATAAAGCAGCCAGGTAAGCTTTTATTGAGAAAAAAGAAAGGTGTAGACAATAGCTATATATCTTTGTATAAATAATATATATCCCTTATATAATAAAGGCAGAATTTCTAAAAAAAAAAATAATAATAATAATAATAAAATGATATATATCCCTTAAATTGTAACACAGGCAAATTTGCCTGTGTTTTTATTAAAAAGTTTAATTTTTTTAATAAAAACTT
>CAJVPU010002224.1:0-11009 GCA_910591775.1 Dentiscutata heterogama | reverse complement strand
CAAGCAGTTTTGAGAGATTCGGAGGTGTTAATAGAAATAGGAGTAGAGTTGTGGTTAAGATTAGAATTGACTTGGTTGAAAAATTCTTCTTACTTGGAATTAGACATAGTTTTATAGTTAAGAACTCTTCTACATGTACATGTTTTGTGTCTGTATTGATCATATTAAGTATAAAGAAAGGACCAATGAGAAATAAGAATCTTGTGATTATTAAGAGAACTACTATCTGTTGTCAATACTAAAAGAGGTAAGGTAGGCTAAAATAGTATGATAAGTCTAGATAAAATCAATTTCACTACTATATCAGGAGCTATGCCAGATAGAAGAAGATGAGTTAGAGTGAAAAGCTAGATTATACATATTGTTATATGAGAGATATTGAAGAGGTTTATATTTAATAGAGGTGGAGTGTATATTGTTAATAAAGGCATTAAAGTCTCTAAGTATAATAAGGAGTAGATTAAGAGTATGAGCTTTTTGTAGCTATTGAATAATAGTGTTTTGGGTATTGAAACAGAGAATAGTATTGTCATTAGAAAGATAGGTTAAAATAATATAAAATTTGAAATCGTGTTTAAAAAACAGATCAATTAGAAGAGCATAGCCAGGAATAGAGGTAATTTTGTAAATATAGAGAGTTAGAGAGTTGTAGACTATAATGGCAGTTCCAGCTTTGAAACTGTCAGTATATAACCAAAAGTACATATAGTATTGGGTTTTGAGAGATTTGAAAATAAGGTTGCTAATGGCAAGTTTGGTTTCAGTAAGACAAATTATATTCAAATTGTTAGATAAGCAATAATGTTTTCAAACTTGTCATTTGAGATCTTGGTTAAAGCTATGAATATTGTGAGTATATATGGAGAGATTGAGAGGACCAGGTTGTACAAAGTATTAGTAGGATTTAAGTGGCACATATCTAAACCAGCATAGAAGATCTTGAAATAGAGGTATAAAGTGGTTTGCAAGTGGATATGATTTGTTAGGTAGATATATATGTGCTTCTGTGTGTTCATTCTCTTTGTTTTTAGTACTGAGAATAGAGATTTTGATATAATAAGATGAGTAGTATGAGAGATAATCATGTAATATATAAGTAAGGAAGGAATGAATTGTTTGTGGGTGTTCAAGTGGAGGCAGTTTATGATAAAAAAAAATTTATTGTAGCATGTAAGTGGGTTGACAATGCCAAGTTGTTCAGTTATTTGAGTTATTGTTTCTAATTTTGGGTTATCAGTTTCATCTTGTAAGAAATTTTCAGAATTAGAGTCTAAAGAAGGTTCATAGTCAGATAATGAAGATACAGAGGGGTAGGAATATTTAGAAGATATTGAAGTTTGTAGATCATAAGGAGCTAATGATGTTGGGAATAATTTCACAGAAGTGATATCTTCTACAATGTTCACTATATACCCAGCTTGCATAGTTCTGCAAGAGCTAGCAACAATTAGGTTATGCATTAGAGAGTTGTTTTGATTTAGCTCTTCTAGATATAAGGAGTAGCTAATATTATAGAGACTACGTATGATCTGGTTAACTAGATCTTTAATATCCTATCTCTGAATCTTAAACATATAGAAGACAATGTTTGTGTTTTGAATATTTTTGGGTAAAGTATATATTACTATATATAGTTAATAATTTAGACTATATAGTCCTACTCTATATATCTATCTTACTTTTATAATATGTTTATACTGTCTAAACCAGTTTGTATTCCTTCAATCTACTTTAGAACCACTTTTCAAGGATCTCTAATTCTCTAATAGGTGATCCTTTTTTGGTTGAATACTATATTTAAAATTTGCAAATAACTTCCTTAATAAGATAACTCTGTGGAATTATGTGATAGATCCCCAACCTATCTTCCAAATCAAGTTGGTACAACCACATATTACAGTTTATCTTGAAACTGGGTATATACTTGATTAAGTTAGCATACATCAATTATGAATACAATGTATATTTTTCAATAATTGTTGCCAGTAGAAATTGAACCCTGGATCTTGCTACTTGGAATGCAACAACTTGACCACTTTACTAAGTCACCACACCCATATGTAAAAAATTTATATATAATATATCATATAATTGTTATAGAAATTAGAGTTTTGTGAATATAGTATATATATATCTAAAATATTTTTTTATACTAAGTTAACTACTTTCTAACTTAAAAAACTTTTGTAAAGCTTATTAAGACTAGAGCTAAAATATTTAAAAGATCCAAAATAGTATATCACTCTTTATATTATATAAAATTTGTATATAATCATATTAAACATCATATTACATATATTACGTTAAATATTATAGTATTAGTTACATAATTTGTCATATATAAAATTTTTAATTATAGATTAAATGATTGATACATCTAAATTTTATAAGTAAAATTTAGATAAATTTTGTTTTTTTGACCTATTTAGCAAGAAGAAGTTGTCAGTTTAAGTTCTGAGTTCGAGTTTATAAATTTTTTAGTATTTGAAGCTTCTTTTTATAAAAATTTGAGGGTGGTTTATAATAAAATCTAAAATAATCTTAGCCATGAAGTTAGCCAATTTTTTGATGATTTTTACTATTTGTTTATAAGTAATGATATTATTTTACCAAAATAAAGAGATCATTAAAGCCTTGTACTCACGTGATTTTAAAGTTTTTAATTATAATTAGGGTTAGTTTACAGTTAGGATTAGAGCAGTTCTATAAGTAAAATTGCCTTCTTGGCATTTTTTATTAGTACACCAAGGCAGGTTTAGACTGCTATTTTTTGTATTTTTGCATTTTTTGATTTTTTGGCTTCTTTAGAATAATCTGCGTAAACAAAATTTTATAATCTTGATTAGCTGATCTACATAGAAAAGGTCACAAAAGTACAAGGCTTTAGCAGACCTCCAAAATAAGTAATTAGAACTATCAACTAAATCAAGAGATCTAATTACTAATTTTGGTAAAATAATATACATTACTTATAAACAAATAGTAAAAATCATCAAAAAATTAGCTAATTTTGTGGTTAAGATTATTTTAGGTTTTATTATAAACCACCCTCAAAATTTTATAAAAAAAAGCTTCAAATGTTAGAAAATTTATAAACACAGGCTCTGAAAATAAACTGACAACTTCTTCTTGCTAAATAGATCAAAAAAGCAAAATTTGCTTAAAATTTACTTATAAAATTTAGGTACATCATTCATTTGGCTCATAATTAAAAAATTTACACACATAATCTGTGTGACAAATTATGTGACTGGTATATGTTCATTAATATTCTAATATCTGTAGCTTTATTTAAAACATATCTTTTAGTGGTTAAATTATCTAAATTAGCCTGGTAGATACCAAGATATTTTTAAAAAACCTTTCTTTAACTATATAATTTCTTTAAAACAATATTATTGCTTTACAAAGAAATTTATATAGTTAAAGAAAGGTTTTTTAAAGATATCTTGGCATCCACTAGACCAATTTAACTACATTAGATATATCTCAACAAGTTCTACAAAAGTTTGTTAAATTAAAAGAGTAATTAATTTAGTATAAAAAAGTTTTAAATATATGCATGCCATATTTGCAAAACTCTAACCTTTATAAGTAATTTGTATTATATTTCACTATAATCATTCTTTGGTTGACTTGTAGATTATCAATTAATTATTTGTTTTGATTTTCAAACTGATTCAAGATTAATCAAATTTTACAATTTTGATTAATTAAAGATAACAGGTAACTATCAGGTAATCTCATGATGTATTGGATCTATATAGTCTTATATAATTTTTTTTTTATATTATCTTAATTTTTTATCATACAAATCAACTTTTATTTATAATTGAAAAAAATCAATTATATCAAGATTTATATGAATTTAATAAAAACTCAATTTTTAAAAAATTGTAAAAATAGGCTGTTTCTATTGTCTACACCTTATTTGTGCAGATAAGAAAAGAGTTATTTATTATCTGATTTTTTTTAGCAGAAAAGTGGATGCCAAATCATTTGTAAGAAGAGATTTTACTATTTACAAAAAATTAGCTAATAAATAATGCTTCTAATACAAAATTTTAAAAACTAAATAACCAATTAGAGAACACAAATTTAGGTATTTTAGATTAGCCCAACATAGAATTCAAATATATTCAAAAAAGAAAAAAAGAAAAAGAAGCAAAAATACTCAAAAACTAGTGTTTAAATTAACTTTGGTAAACTAATAAAAAATAACAAGATAAAATTTTACATATAAAAAACTCCAACTTATCACCAAAGCTTACAACTCTAACATCCTAATTCTTAACTTCTATTTTTTTTTGCATTTAGTTTATTTACAAAATTTTGATTTCCTTTTTGGTTTGTGTTATTAGTGCAAATAAGTAAATCACTCTTAACCAGGCTAATTTTTATAAAACAAGTATTAAAATAAACTATCAATTATTTATTGTTACGTATTTGGAGGTTTTCCATTCTTATACTATGTAACAGGAGGAACCGTCCAAATATAGATATGATTTTCATTCTCGTTACACAGATCACTCATTGTATCGACCAGTCAAAATATCACTACGGGATTAGTCAACCAATCAAATTGCGAAATTTACAAAAAGACGAAACCGTGGGATTCAAGGGGAT
This sequence comes from Dentiscutata heterogama, assembly GCA_910591775.1. Taxonomy (NCBI): domain Eukaryota; kingdom Fungi; phylum Glomeromycota; class Glomeromycetes; order Diversisporales; family Gigasporaceae; genus Dentiscutata; species Dentiscutata heterogama. Next base: position 6,383 of record CAJVPU010002224.1, on the reverse strand, counting down.
TCAAAAAACATGTTGTAAAGCAAAGTGAGAGCTTCATGTTTGTTTAATCATTTTCAATATTCATAGAAAAGATAAGTCAAACGAGCCTTCCAAAAAAGTATTGTAAAATAATATAAAAAAATTTTTTATCAATTGTGTAACGATTTTGTGACGTATCAACGGTTCCTCCTGTTATACTATGTAGATATTATGAAACATGATTGGTGCATCATTATCACATGACAATATCCTTTAAATAAAATCAACTTCAGCTAAAAACCGAAATTAATAATCGACTCAAGTTGACTTAGTAAAGTCGAATTTTTAAGATCGACTTGGTGCACTAGTCTACTAAATGCTTGCTATTTATAATTTTTGTACTCACTATATTTATCCACAAGGTTTTATTCACTCACACCTAATCTTTCTTATCAACTTCTCTTATTCGCAAACTTCACAAGGTACGATGTTAATATTTATTAAATGCCAAGTTTATTCAAGAAATACGGTTTGTTTAAGAAATAAAGTTTGTTTAAACAAATAAAAGTTTGTTCAAGGAATAAAAATTTGTTCAAAAATAAAAGAATATTAAATAAAGTTGGATCATGACAGATCGAACTCCTATTTATTTATTTATTTTTTTGTCATCATGAACCCTGCATCGCTAAACTCAGTAACGCATAACATATTCTTAAAATTTTTATTAATGTTTTGAATACAGTCGTCCTCCTCATACAGTCACCTACATAATTTCACCCTCTTTATAAGCACCATTTTTAGAAAATTTATTGGCATTATATTTATTAAAAAACTGTATATAATCACATCTTTTTTATGTAAAACAAACAGCGTGATTATAGAGGAGGACAACTGTATTTTTTATTTGATTTTAAAAACATTCTATACATAGTTTTATTTTGTTTTGAAGATAAATGCAAAAGTTTTTTTAATGGTATGTCGGTATAATTATTGCTGAAAAACTTTTAGAATGACTTATGATTCTTTACAAAAATCTTCTAATATAATATATTTGAAAACGTTGATAGTTATACCTGTGCATATAAATAACCTTTTTTTAATATTAATCCTTTCATATACCAGGTAACTTAGTCTATGGGCAACAAGATTAAATTTCTTATAAATATATTATTTTATTATTATAGTTTAATATAAACAATGACACTTAATAAATTTTATAAATTAATACATCATTATCAATAAAATTACTAAACTTTTTATACAATTTATAAAGAATCATTTCTTAAGCTAATCTTAACTTTCAAATCATAAACCTGAGTTAACATACTACAATAATATTTTATCTTTTCATCCTTTAACTCTATGTTATACTTTCTATAAAATAGAATAACCAAAGATTTCAATACATTCATAGCCGCTAATTTTCCTGCGCAAGATCTAAGACCACCACCGAACGGAGTATAAGAAATCTTTTGAAATTCCGAAAGTTCAGATGAACCACCATGATTTTTACTTAAAAATCTATCAGGATTAAAAGTTTCATTATCTTCCCAATAATCAGGACTATTACAAAGAGTTTGATGATCTATCCAAAATCTAGTTCCACTGGGCCAATTATATCCAGCAATATTTTGAACTCCATCGGAAACTTTAGTAGTATATGGAACTAACGTAGTAATACGCAAAGTTTCTTTAACCGTAGCTTCAATGTAATGACAATTATCGAGTTTTTCAAGAGTGAATTCAACGTTTGGATCAGAACCAAAAACTTCATCGATCTCTTTGCGAATCTTGGCAAGAACATTTGGATTTTTCGCAATATAATATATTAAAAAACTGAGTGCATTACCGGTCTGTTAAATATGGAAATAAAAATACGAACAAATACGATATATATATGTAAATATATATTGTCTATATGTCAATAACAGTATATCTATTATATACATGTATATAATATATACACTTTTTATATAAAAAATGATTGTTGTAAGCATTTACCGTATCGGTGCTAGCTAGGACAACGTCCCATGTAAGAACAGTAACTTCTTCAGCAGTTATTGGAGTCACATTATCATCATTTTTAGAAACAGGATCTTTTAGTGTATGAGCAATCAATAGATGATCTAGAAAATCCGAGTCTATTTCAGCACCGTTTTCAAGTTCTTTTTTTCTATTAGTAACGATATTATTCACAACATCATTCAAATAATTAATATTACGTTCACAGCTCTTTCTATAATGACTAAAACCTGGGACATAATCCATTACAAATTGAGGAACGAAAACAAAAAATCCAAGTGAAAAAAAATATTTATGTATGCCGTTAGTGAACTCTAAAGATTTTTTGATTTCTTCAGTTTGAACTAATTTCTTATTTGTGTCAAATACAGCTAAACAATAAGAACGTTGTTTTGTAGTTTGAAGAGTATGAAGATCAGTTGCGAAATATCTTATCCATTCCCTAAAATCAAATTCAATTCCATCTTTTATTTTCGATTTCCATCTTTCTTCAGATTCTTTAAATTGGGTTTGAACACAAAGGACGATACCTCGCAAGAATTTCGTTGCCATCAATGCACGGATTATTAATCTTCTCCTTCGAAGCCATGCATCATAATTACTAGTAAAAAATACTCCATTATTAAGTCCTATTCTTTCAAATGTAGGAAAGGGAAGTCGGTTAAAGAAGCTTATATTTGGTTTACAAAGTTTCTCAGCATGTTTTACATGACTGACGACTATGTGTCGTTCGGAACCAATATAAAATTCCCAGATTGCACCAGCTTTCTCCTTATTTTTATTGTACCATGTGAGAGGATTCATTCCAATTATATGAATCGTCCCGAGTATGGGAATTGGCATGGGACCTGGTAACGGATTAGGACGTGTAAAATATTTATAGTAGAAGTTTGATATATAAATTATCAATAATACTAGTACAAGGGAAGGCCAATTAGCCAAATAAGTGCTTAAAACTGATAGAAGCGACATTTTTGTGAATATCTTCTCTTTAATAAAAGTTTTTTTTTTCAATTCTTATGAACTTTTTTGTCAAAAAAAACAACCGATTACTGGTACATTTATACGTATGTTATGAGGTGTTGAATTGTGACACAAAAATGGACTATTTGATATAAATAATATGTATCAGTTTAAAAAATTTGGTATGCACTCTCATTTTACAATGAGATGTATGAAATAAATCAAAATATTTATGCAGAGTGATACAAAACCAAAAAAAAAAAAAATTAGTCATTCAAATATAATTTTCATTCCTTCATTTTTGAATTAGTTTTAAACACTCATTTATTATTTCATTTTTTTTTTATGCATGTAGGCATTATAGTCGTATAAATAAATTTAAAGTTTTTGATCGTATTACTCGCACATAATTGCAAGCCATATTTGTGACTCACATAAATAAGCATAGATAACATGTGGTTAGACCATATGATTTCTTTTGTTATTTTTTGTACAATAGCTAATAAAGAATACGTACTATCATCACTACAAATGTGAGTGCAGTTTGGTTAGTTTGATTTGCAAAACACTGACTTTGAGATTAAACTAATTAAACCAAATGTATCTGTCTGGAGCAAACCAAAATACTTGATATTTTATACTTTAATGTAACAAAAATATAATGACTGTTTAAGCTATATAAATCAGTGCATAAATTATTTATTCATCAGAGATTCCTTACTGCTGTAATCAAGACACAATTTAAAATGATCGGAAATTTCTTATTAAGACATAATTTAAAATAGTCGGAAAATTTCTGAGGTTATTGCTAGCCTATGCGTTGACGAAGTCACGCTAGGGTTATTATCGCGAGGATAACCAATTTGTGGCTTATATGAAAAGATATGTAATTGTATGCGGTAAGAGATTATAGATATACATTATAGTTATGTATCGGTATGCATCAGAGATTATAAAGATACAGTGGTGAATCTTAGTACTTTCTTACTTCGCTTGTCTTGTTCACTTGTTCTCTTCGCTGTCCGATTACTATCTGGCTCCTTTGTGTTAGGCCCACCTCATTCGTTGCACCTAGTACCTTGCCTGTTGTCACGTGTAGTGAGTTGAATGCGCCGCACTATAATGTGGGCTCGAACTTGCTACTTTATAGTAGAATGCGCCACACCATAGCCTCATTTATGCTCAGTCACGTGACTATATTCATGTGAACACAAATTGTTATGAGCACAGTATGCAATAGAATAAGAGAAAAGTGACGAAGTGGGGCACTGCTCCCATATGTATCTTCATAATATTTAATAAAGTGAATAATGTTTGATAAAGAAATCCGAGCGAGAATAATATTTCTGGATAAATTTACAATTTTTGACTATAAAATTCTAAATTTCAATTAATAAAAATTTTGGGCAGAAAAAACTGATACTGTTATTTTAATTCATGCATCTATATACAAAATTAAGACATATACATGCCGTCCAAATTCCAAACCAAAGTATTATAGTTTGAGTTCGTCCCAAACTATTGCCAAACTAATTTTTCATTGACTATCATTATTTTAAACAAAAAGTATATTCTAATGTTTATATATAATATACAGCATTTACAAATATCAATGTTATTTTTTTGATTAATTTTTTTATAGATGACAATTATTTTTGAGATTTGACAGAGTTCTAATAAAAATGTTTGAGATCCCGAAAACCTCATGATAATTGAAATTGGGACCTTATATCTAATCTACATTATGTTATATAAAACCTTCCTTTATCTTAAAACTGCATTCTAGCCCTAAAATTCTTAGGTTGGTAAATTTCACCACTGGTGAATATTAAATAAACTCTTTTAATTTTTAATTTTACTAATACGTACCTATGGTGTTTTACCACAAATGCTGCATTACCTTAAAAACTAGCTAATTAATCAGTATGTGGTGTTCTAAGTTAAAATGCTCTACACTCCAAAAACAACCCAAAAACCTTAATTCTAACCCTAAAACTAAAACAACATGCAAAAACTTGTGCTAAAAATTTTATACACAATCTTATAAAATTTAGAAAATTTAAAAAAAAGCATATAACAGGTACAAATCACCATAGGTGCGCTTTATAATAAATGAACAATCATATTTGCTAAATTTATATAACAGTAAAATTTATAAGTTAAATTAATGCTTAATTATTAATAAAATTACTAAATTTATGTAGTAATACTTTACAAAAAAAAAAAAATGTACATGTATTAAAATTTTTATGTAATTTATAAAGAATCATTTCTTAAGCTAATCTTAACTTTCAGATCATAAACCTGAGTTAACAAACTACAATAATATTTTATATTTTCGTCCTTTAATTCTATGTTATACTTTCTATAAAATAGAACAACTAAAGATTTCAATACATTCATAGCCGCTAATTTTCCGGCACAAGATCTAAGACCACAACCGAACGGAGTATAAGAAATCTTTTGAAATTCCGAAAGTTCAGACGAGCCACCATGATGTTTACTTAAAAATCTATCAGGATTAAAAGTTTCATTATCTTCCCAATAATCAGGATCATTACAAAGAGTTTGATGATCTATCCAAAATCTAGTTCCACTTGGCCAATCATATCCAGCAATATTTTGAACACCATCGGAAACTTTCATAGTATATGGAACTAACGTAGTAATACGCAAAGTTTCTTTAACCGTAGCTTCAATGTAATGACAATTATCGAGCTTTTCAAGTGTGAATTCAACGTTTGGATCAGAACCAAAAACTTCATCAATCTCTTTGCGAATCTTGGCAAGAACAATTGGATTTTTCGCAATGTAATATATTAAAAAGCTGAGTGCATTACCGGTCTGTTAAATATGGAAATAAAAATACGAACAAATATGATATATATGTTAATATGTATGTCAATAACAGTATATCTATTATATACACGTATATAACATATACGCTTTACATATAAAAAATGATTGTTGTAAGCATTTACCGTATCGGTGCTAGCTAGGAGAACGTCCCACGTAATAACAGTAACTTCTTTAGCAGTTATTGGAGTCATGTTATCATCATTTTTAGAATCAGAATCTTTTAGGGTATGAGCAATCAATAGATGATCTACAAAATCTGAGTCTAATTCAGCACCATTTTCAAGTTCTTTTTTTCTTTTAATAACGATATTATTCACAACATCATTCAAATAATTAACATTGCGTTCACAGCTCTCTCTATAATGGCTAAAACCTGGTACATAATCCATTACGAATTGAGGGACGAAAACAAAAAATCCAAGTGAAAGAAAATGTTTATGTATGCCGTTAGTAAACTTTAAAGATTTTTTGATTTCTTCAGTTTGAACTAATTTCTTATTTGTGTCAAATACAGCTAAACAATAAGAACGTTTTTTTGTGGTTTGAAGAGTATGAAGATCAGTTGCGAAATATCTTATCCA
>CAJVPU010002223.1:0-11011 GCA_910591775.1 Dentiscutata heterogama | reverse complement strand
GACAAAGGCAAAATTTAAACCGCAAGTGCCGGTATCGGTATAAATACAGTACTCCAGTATAGCTATATTATAAAAGTACTCTAAATTTATAATGACAACGATGAATTCAGTCGTATAAAAAAATCGACCAAGTCACAAGAAAGTAAGACTATAAAGATTCAGATCTTAAAGTAATTAATATGGTGTTCGGCAGATTCTCAGGGATACGGCGTATTTAAACTTTATTCTAAGGAAAACGAAAATGGATAGTTATTGTGTAGTTTAAATGAGGTACAGTATTAAAGAAATGGTTGTAGAGAGTCATTGTCCAAAAAATAAAGTTCTCAAAATATTGTGTAAGAAACATTATGTGATAAATAGTATGTTCATAGTTTCTCCTTTCTATAAATTATGTATTCCTGAATAACAATGATTACCATTGATCGTTAAATATTTTATAGTGTAAACATATCTTAATTATCTATCAAGTAACTGCAAATAGAAGTACTGTACTGTACATTTCACAAGGCATGAACTAACATTAGTCTAGTGTAGGGACTTTTTTTAAAAAAAAAATTAAAATAAAATAAATAAACATATATTAAATTTAAGCCGAATTTTGTTCGTCAGCAAATAATTTCAAACTTTAATTAATTATATTAATAAATATTATAAAATTTTAATGTTTTATCAGGTAACATATCTTAAGAAAACTATCTTGATTTTCCGATCCTTTTTTTTTTTTTTTTTTCTTTTCTGCAACATACGACATGAATCGAATGTTATAAATATTTAAATAAAAAATTATTATTGTTTTTTTTTAACTTTTTTTACAGACATTTACATAAAAGAAAATACAAGATTGTTATAAAGAAAAACTATGATGTGTATTCGGACTTTTTTTATAATGAAAAATTTAATAGGCAGCATTAAAAAAAGAAAGGTTATCGCTGCTTATTTTTCATAGTTCATATAATCTTTTAACACTTTGAAAAAAGTCCAAATCTTTAATAAGGACTAAATCTTACTGATGGAACTTTTTTCTCATGTGGTGTGCCCGGACGTTGATATCCATGTTGTTTCAAGAAAAGACCACAACGATTACCTGAATTAGAATGATTTAAAAAATTGATGAATTAAGTAATTTAAAGAGTTTTATTTCAAAAATGAATATGTAAATTTACAAAGTTTGCTTCCTTCGGGTCCTCTCCAACAAGGAGTATTTTGAGTTCCACAATTTTGACATTTTGGTTCACCAATACCAGACTTTTCGGTTTTTACCAAACGTATTTCACCATCCACACCAACTTCAGTCGGTCTATGACATCCTTTAACCTTCAAACTAAACATAATAATTTATTAATAGAGTATTGATAAGATTTATATTAATTAATAAAATATTGATAATATTTAATAAATATTAAGAAAGAATTAATAAAGAATTAATAAAGAATTAATAAAGTAAAAATAAAAAATATTAATTAAGTAATAAAATATTAAATAATAATTAATAAAGTAATAAATCTAAACCAAAAATATTAAATAAATTAATTAAACGAAATAAATATCAACATACTATAATCCACAAGCGTTGCAAAGTAATGCTTCACCACGAAGATCTCTTCTCCAAGCAGGTGTTTCTCTCGCACCACAATTTGAGCAACGATAAATTTCACCATTTTTACTTTTATGTTCAATACTTTGACCAGATGAACCAATACCAGAAATAATTGGTGAACCGATAGTCGCTTTTGTTTTTCTACGTCGTCTTCTTTTAGGTTGAGATGGTTTAACAGTTTCAGTACATTCCTTACATTCATCTTTATTATTATCAATATTAATAGTGTGAACATTATTATTTTTTCTTGTAGAAATTTGTTGTTGTTCACTCTTTGTTGAAATTTGGGATTGAATAGTTTGTGAAGGAGTATAGACCGCAGTTGGTGGAATAAAAGGAGATTGCTGATAAATATTACCATTCGCCAATGCCATATAATATTGCATTGGAAAAGGATATTGAGGAGCACTAGAATAATTTGAATGATGACATTGAGCACACATTGGATTCGTACATTGAGCCGTTTCAATTTCAACTTTTTGACGTTCTACGGTTTGTTCTTGAGAATTAATTAAAGGATTATAAACAGTTTTTGTAACATAAGAATTTGAGGATGGATATCGAGAACCTATATCAGATTGGATATCATTCTCAATTGATCTTGGATTAAGGTTAATTGCAAGATCTGCAAGATCATGAATACCAATTATACGACCTTCATCGCTACGAATAACTTCATTATGACCTTCATTGTTATGAACAATAACTTGTTGAGACTTAGGATCCATATAATCATTAGAATTAATCATTTCAGTAGTAGATGGTTCATTAAATTTAGGAGCGTCATCAAGAGGATCTCTATGATCTTTTAAATTTTCACTTGGTGAAGAAGGATGAATAGGAGAAGGATCGAACCATTGAGGTGATAAAGAAGGTGATGATTGAGAATGCATGATATTACAAATGTTGTGAAGAGATAATAAATTTGTCGAATGGGGAAGATCCTCAGTTTTAGCGACGATTTTCATGTCTTGAGAATGATTTGAAGAATTATTTTCTCGTAAACGAGGACTTTCAATGTCAGACATTGCGAATAATAAACCAAAGATGAAAGCTTTTAAATTTCTTTATATGAAATGTAATAAAAACGTTAATAATAATTTCAATAATTTGTAAAAAAAAATTATCGTTATTTTTAAATAATGATACAAAATTAATTCACGTTATATTTACCCCTGAAAACTGACAAATTGATAAAAGTTTCGACTTTTAAATGTTTACCTGTATGAATTAAAATAAAAATAAAATCAAAAGAAACAAAATAAGGAACTTTTTCTTTATCACAAATTCATATATTAACTAATAAAGAGTTTTATCATCAAACTAACTGATAAATGTAGAGAGATAATGTTTTGATAACACGAAGTGATAAAAGAGCCATTTATATAATAATCAAAAATCAAAAGCTTTTTTTTATTTTATATATATATATATATATATTATAAAGTGATAGTTTGATTCGTGATGATCTAGTGATAACGAAGAAATCAGTGCCTACCCTAAATTTTTCTATCGTTCGTTTACCGTTCGTACGTAAAGTCTTTAATTTTTCGTGAACGAATATGGCTTACGAAATGAAAGAAAGAAAGAGTACAAAGAGAAATATGATAAAATTGTACGGATAAAAAAAAAAAAAGGTATAGATAAATTAAAATGTATCATGGTTGTATTTATATATGAATTCAATAGCTCATGATGGTATAGTAAGAGTAAAAACCGATATAAGATGATGTAATGTAAAACCATATATAAAAAGTTTCTTGATGATTTATAATCAATCAATATATCAATCATTCTGAGTTTTAATGAATATATATGAGTTTACAGTAAACGCGCGTATTTGAATGGGTAACTGGGTTGAAATTGATCATTTCAAATCCATTTTTTTTTAAAATGTCAATATTGAAATCAGAATCAGTACTGATAGTGAAAAGAATCAACGGTTTGATTGATCAAAGTCTTGATGAAAGTATGTGACATACATTCACGCGATCAATCGGTATTTTCTAATTAGAATGTTGTTAATTATATTTGTCATCTCGGATTAGCTAATTTATCTATCATACTTTTTTTTTCACTTTCCGACACGAGATTAATCGAATCATTTATCAAACTCGAATCTACTTTATACTTAATGCAACCTATACATGTATATAAAATGATTAATAAAATTTTACATATCATAAAAAAAAATACAAGCACGATTCAATATATTTAATAACTAAATAAATAACTTTTCCCCGTTGCTTTAAAATTTGAACATGTTCAAATTTGGGTAACAATGGGCTATAAAATGATTTTATTATCTATCACGATCGATTCAGCGTTATAATATCTGAGTTATCGTGAAAAACGTTCTATTTCGCGTTTCGCGAATTCCAGCTTTACCAACAACTGAGGGAGCGATCACGTGTTATTTAGAGCTCCGATTTTTTTTATATATTTCCTTAATAATAATAGTTATAAAAAGAACCTTCCTCAATGCGGATAATACGTATCAATGCACAAAACCTATTGTAAAATGCCGGAGATTTCCGTTTAATTAAGGCGTTATTTTAAACGGTCAGGGATTTCCCGATTAAAAAAGAATGTCGGAAAAATAGCAAATTGCATCATGTTAAAATTTTGTGCGCCGATACCAATACGTATCGGTATAAGACATTAACGATTAATTACATTTTATCAATATATATTAATAAAATAATTATATATATATATTTGTTAATTCATGTCGATGCGCTACAACCCTTTTTTTATTTTAGATCTTCATTTATATAAACTCATTTACAGTAGACTCTTTATAAATGTTGCTCATTATAACTGATAATGACATTGGACATAACAACCACAAAATTTTTAATTATATATGGGGATTGTTTTTAATTCGTTTAAGCAAATTCTTGTTAATGCATACCTTTTATAATATATTTAAATCAGAAAAATCAAAGATTCTCTTGGATTATCACCTAAGGCTGAAAATTATGTGACTGCACCTTTCAATATGATAATACAGGGACTTTGTTTATACTATAGCCGCCATCCAAACTATTTGGGATGCAAAACATACATTTTCGATACTCCTGCGCCTACTTTTTTGTACACCCAGATGTACCCTAAAAACTTTGATACTTTTTGATACTCAAGTATCACCCCACCAAAAATTCACCCAACGTGAATTTGTTATTCAAAAAAACCACCTCTAATAAATTATAAAAATTTTTTAAAGGATAAAATTCTTTATAACGATGCGGCTAAGATATTAAAAGCTTTATTAAAAAACTTAAGTTATGCGAATACTAAACAAACGATACTGTATGTACTTATTTTAAAAAAATAAACAACTTCGTTACATGAACAATGTTTTTAAAAAGTATATATTTAAATATTTATTACACGAATAGAGTTTTCTTTAAAAAACGTTTATTCAAATTATCTTTAAAAAAAATCGTCGTGTGTAAAATAGTCTTTTTTTGAAAGAAAAACTTATCGTTTTAAAAAAATATTTATTGTGGTAAAAAGTTTTGTTGTTTAATCTTAGTTAAACACTTGCGTGACCAAATCAAAAATTAAAAAGTATGTTAAAGAAATTGCCAAATTTAATTTTATTCTGCGAATCGTGTAGGCTAAGAAATTATCTAATGAAATTCATTTTTTTAATAGCGTTTGCTTAAATATCTACACGTGATATCAGTATACTGTATAGTATCAAAAATTTTTAGGGTACACAATTTTGATCAGTGTTGGCCGATGACCTTAAATGACCTATATGACCTTTATGACCTTTATGACCTGTCATAGGTCATTTGGTCATAACGAAGGTTGATATGACTTTGACCTTTTAATATAGTAAGAATCATAGTAAAAAAATTTTTTTACTAATATTCGGTATGACCAATATGACTTATGACCCAAAAGTCATATGATTATATGACCAAGGTCATATCGAAAAAACGTTATGACTTATGTCAACGGCCAATCAAAATTTTTGATTGGCTAACGACCGAGGATCTTCAAAATTTTGGCCCACATTACATAATTGTTTACTAATTTCCAGCCGGAATTAACTTCTTGATTTTTTTCTTTACAAAAATAGAAAATTTTAAAAAATAAGCCCGCATTATGGTAAAATTGGCTCAGGAACAATTTTCACTTAATTGGCGGCTGTTAGGGTTGTAATAACTTACCAGACAATGTAAGTTACAAACCATATCATAGTAAAGCAGGCTGGCTTTGATATTAATGCCGGCCAGAATAAATTTAGCCAGCATTATGGTTATTAAAGGATGAAATTATTATTATTATTACCTTACATGGTAACTTAAAATGCAACTTACATTTTAAAAATAACACAACCCTAGCGGTATTGATAGACGTTTTGAATTTTTTTAAAGCTTTGAGTGAAGATATATTAGCAACTACCAAGTCAAATCCGGCGAATTTTTTTATTTGTATTATAGGGTTTCATAGAATTAAAAAAAAAAAAGGTTCATCGAATTTGATTTGGTAGTTGCTGAGATATCTTCGCTCAAAGTTTAAAAAAAATTTTGCCGCAACTTTGTTTTGATAGATGTTTGAAATCTTTTTAACCTTTAACGAAGATGTCTCAGCAACTACAAAGTCAAATCTGATAACCTTTTTTATTTCAATTCTATGAATCCATAGAATTCAAATAAAAAAATTTTATCGAGTTTGGCCTAGTGGTTGCTGAGATATCATCTCTAAATTTAAAGAAATTTTAGTACAATTTGTTTTAATAGGCATTTTGATTTTTTTTAAAACTCTAAGTGAAGATATCTCAGCAACCACCAAGTCAAATTCGATAGAATTCAAATAAAAAAAAAAAAGGCTATTGAATTTGGCCAAGTGGTTTCTAAGATACCTTCGCTCAACTTTTAATCTGCAGGGGGGTATGAATAATAAAATTGGGAGTATAAAAAATAATCCCCAATAATTAATTGTAATCCTAATAATAAATTACCAAGAAATTAAGATTATATAAAACACTTGTACTAAAACGCACCTATAGTTTTACCACCTATGTTGCATTGCTGGCTAGTTAATTAATATGGGATACTCTTAAGTAAAAATGCTTTACGTCCCAAAAACCTTAATTCTAATACTAAATACTATCTAATATGAAATTTGTGCTAAAAATTTTATATAAAAAAATTTAGAAAAATATAATATAATATGTGCAAAAACCAACAATTTTGACAACCTTTTAATTTTATTTTTAAAATTTTATTTTAAAATTATTAGTTTTTCAAAACAAACCACCCGGATAGTAAAAATATTTAAATTTTGAAGTTTAAAAAATTTGACTAGCAAAGTTATAATCAAAAAATAATTTGCTCGGCCTAATATAAAAACAATTTTTTTTAAAAAAAAATGCTAACGCTAATAATCATATCGGTGGATCTTCGGAATTTGGTTTTCATGGGTTTATAAAACGAATCCAAAATGTAAATTTTTTATTACGTATGTGCTGTATATAAAAATAATTTAAGGAGTAAATAACAATAATAATACAATTTTAAAATTAATTTGTAGCGCTATTGTTAATCACTCAAATTATTTTTATATACATACGGGTTCGCTTTACAAATCCATGTAAACCCAATTCCGAAAATCTGTCGATATGTTAACCTTTTGTTAATAAAATTATCTTCAATGGTTTAACAAATATTTTTTTACAAATATGTGTACGTACACATTGCGTAATAACAATAATTTTTGGCAACTATGTTAAAGTACTACATTACAATTCTAATTTACGTAAAACATCAATTTTGTTTTGATTTTACATTCAACCATTTTATTCTTCTTATAATGTCAAATAAAAAGGTTTTACCATACGCTTTTTCTTATAATGTCAAATAAAAAAGTTTTACCATATGCTTGTAAAAATTCATCTTTAGATGATAATAATAATTCAAGGAATTTTTTAAATCAAATAATCGATGAATTATGTAAATTGCATAATGAAGAAATACTGAAAGGAAATCATGCCGCAGAAATTTTTAATTCGATAGATCAATATTTAGCAAAAAAACCAAATAAATTCAGAAGATTTAATTAGAATTTGCTTAAACAATCAAACAAATTCTACGATTCTAAACATTCTTGTAATTTGTTATCGTTATGGAAGGTGGGTTAAAAAAGATGATCATGAAGCCTTTACTTATTGTCAAAAATCTGCGGAAATGGGCAATTCTTACGCAATTGCTGTTCTTGGTGAATTTTATGAGCATGAAATTGGAATTGAAAAGGATGAAAGCAAGGCATTCTTTTACTATCAAAGGTCTGCTGATATGGGTGATCCTTATGGAATAATTAGTGTTGGTTGTTGCTATGAAGAAGGGTTAGGTGTTTCAAAGAACGAAAGTAAAGCGTTTGCATATTACGAAAAATCAGCCAAATTTGGGCATGCAAGTGGAATATATTATCTTGGATATTGTTATGAACGCGGAATTTTTGTTGAAAAAGATGTGCATAAAGCATTTATCAATTATCAAAAATCTGCAGAGATGGGAAATGCTTTTGCAATGTACCTACTCGGCGATTGTTATCGATGTGGAATTGGAGTTGAAAAGAATAAACATAAAGCATTCATTCATTATAAAAAATCTGCAGATATGGGAAATGCTACTGGATTAAATGCCGCTGGATATTATTATGATATGGGAATTGGAGTTGAAAAGGATGAAGATAAAGCATTTATTTATTATAAAAGATCAGCTGATATGGGCACGATAGTGGAATATATCATGTTGGGCATTGTTATCGAAACGGAATTGGAGTTGAAAAGGACGAATATATGGCATTCATTTATTTTAAAAAATTAGCAGAAATGGGGGATGCCGCTGGAACAAATGAAGTTGGATATTGTTATGACAAGGGGATTGGTGTTAAAAAGGATGAACATAAGGCATTTGTCAATTATCAAAAATCTGCTGAGTTGGGAGATACTTACGGAATGATCAATCTTGGACGTTGTTATTTTAATGGAATTGGAGTTAAAAAGGATGAACATAAGACATTCGTTTATCATCAAAAATCCGCAGAGGCAGGCAATTCTGATGGTCTATGTGAGGTCGGATATTGTTATCAAAATGGAATTGGGATTGAAAGGGATGAAAATAAAGCATTTGGTTATTATCAAAAATCTGCTGATATGGATAATGCCAGAGGAATGTATAAACTTGGAAATTGTTATGAAAATGGAATCGGAGTTGAAAAGAATGAACATAAGGCATTCATCTATTATCAAAAATCTGCAGAGATGGGGGACGACGATGGAACAAATATGACTAGACATTGTTATCAAAATGGAATTGGAGTTGAAAAAGATGAATATAAAGCATTCATTTATTATCAAGAATCTGTTAATATAGGGAATGCCGAAGGAATATATAATCTTGGAAATTGTTATCTTAATGGAAATGGGGTCGAAAAAAACGAACATAAGGCATTTATTTATTTTCAAACATCTGCAGAGATAGGAGACGCTGAAGGAACAAATATGACTGGACATTGTTATCAAAATGGGATTGGAGTTGAAAAGGATGAGAATAAAGCATTCATTTATTATCAAAAATCTGCTGATATGAGGAATGCCGAAGGAATGTACAAACTTGGTAATTGCTATTTTAATGGAATAGGAATTGAAAAGGATGAAAATGAGGCATTTATTTGTTATCAAAGATCTGCTGATATGGGGAATACTACAGGGATAAACGATGTTGGAAATTGTTATCTCAATGGAAATGGAGTCAAAAGGGACAAACATAAGGCATTCATTTATTATCAGAAGTCTGCTGAGATGGAGAATGCTTGTGGAATGTGCAATCTTGGATATTGTTATCAATATGGAATTGGAGTTGAAAAGGATGAACATAAAGCGTTGATTTATTATCAAAATTTTGCTGAGATGGTTAATTCTGATGAGGTATATCAAGTCGGATATCGTTATCAACATGGAATTGGAGTAGAAAAAGATGATCACAAGGCATTCTTTTATTATCAAAAATCTGCTGATATGGGGAATGCTATAGGAATGTGCAATCTTGGGCATTGTTATCAACATGGTATTGGAGTTGAAAAGAATGAACATAAATAAGGCATTCATTTATTATCAAAGGTCCGTTGATATGGGAAATATTGATGGTGTATATATTCTTGGAAATTGCTACCTTAAAGGAATTGGAGTTGAACAAGATAAACATAAAGCATCTCGTTATCTTGGATTTTGTTATTTAACGGGAACTGGAGTTAAAAAGGATGTTAATAAAGCATTTTTTTATTGTACCGAAATAAACTTGGGAACAACATTATTAAATGCATTAAAGTCAAAACCAGCTCTTGACAAAAATAGCAAATGTTCGCGCTGCAATCGTGGAAGTAATTATG
Source organism: Dentiscutata heterogama (assembly GCA_910591775.1). NCBI lineage: Eukaryota > Fungi > Glomeromycota > Glomeromycetes > Diversisporales > Gigasporaceae > Dentiscutata > Dentiscutata heterogama. The sequence continues at coordinate 1,005 of CAJVPU010002223.1, read as the reverse complement.
AAAATTGGTGTAACTTATGCGTAAAGGACATCTATCTTTCAGAATAGCCAATAGATATATTCGGTTATCTGTTTAGACCAAAAAATAAACAGGATAAAGCGGAAAGTGGAGTTTTCAATGCAATTATAGATATGTTTAACGAGTCTGTGAGTGTTGAAACATTATTCGAATATATCCCCAGAAAACGGCTTAAAAATTCGAAAATCTTGGCTAGTGGCAGTTTTAGTACCATATATACAGCAGAATGGCTAGATGGTGAAATTGAAAATGTGGATTTTGTTAAAAATAGCATTAAAAGAAAAGGTCCGCAACATGTTGCGTTAAAGACCTTACCAATAGACGAGAAAAAAACTAATGAGGTAAGTGTAAAAAATGTACAGTAAATCTATTTATCATTTATGAAATCAAGCGATTTAATGTGCAAACTAATTTTCAAAAAGTTGTTTAGATCATATTATGCCAACTTGTGCGGATTTGACGCAAAAATTTTTGGAGTATCGTCATTTTTTGAATCTTCATTCACTTGCTTTATGGTCATGAAATTATATGAAGTCGATGCGCGATCGTTAATTGCTCGTGATTATTGGAGTCTTTTATGGGTATCGAGATTTTCATTTATATTTCAGATCAGTAAGGAGCTTACAATTATGCATGATAAAGGATTTATACATGGCGACTTACATTCAGGCAATATACTTTGTGACGAACTTGGACCTACGATTGCTGACCTTGGTTTTTCATATAGTTTATTAACCAATGATAAAATTAAAGGTCCCATTTATGGTGTTTTACCTTATGTGGCGCCGGAGTTGTTAAAAGGAGATCAACATACAACTGCTACTGACATTTACAGTTTTGCAATGATTATGTATGAAATGGTAACAGGTTGCCGGCCATTTTGGGAGAGGCAATATGATCAACATCTCGCATTAGACATTTGTAAAGGATTGCGTAATGTTTATTTTTCTATTTATTTATATTGTTATAATTAGGTCCAAATATTCC
>CAJVPU010002222.1:0-11012 GCA_910591775.1 Dentiscutata heterogama | reverse complement strand
CTAAAATTACCTATTCAAATTCCTGACATTCAAAAAAGTATCATTTTTGATTTGTATTATATTTATGTATCAAAAATGTTTCAACTGCGGTCATTTGGCGCAGAATTTGAATAGTAGTTTTAGCCTCGAATATTAATTTTGACGTCAATTATAGAATTAGTGATACATAAGGAGCTATTTATTCCACATGATAAACTCGAGGTACAAATATATTTACGTAATAAGATCGTAACCTAATTACCTAAATATAAAAAATTTGTCAAACCGGTTTTTAAAATTACAGTAACTAATACTAGTGTTGTAGTGACGACAATATATCTGTATTTTTAATGATTCTATATTACGTAATAGGTTAAGATAGTCATCCTTAAAAAATTATATAAAGTTTTAACAATCGTACTTCATACAATATACAATATACAATATCCTAAAAAAATATAGACGTACCTTGTATTTGATCAAGGCTTAATATAACATGTCAAAAGAAAAGATTATTCTAAATATCGGAGGAAAGAAGGTAGTAAAGTTCAATAATAAAATTTTAAGTACTTTATATGGTTTTATTTATATATAATTTTTTTTTCTTTTGAATATACAGTATGAAACTCTTCGATCAACTTTCACTGCTCAGCCGAAAACTTTGCTCGGAAAAATATTTCAAAATAAAAATGAGTATATGAAATATCTGATTAATGAAAATGAATACTTTTTTGATCGTAATGGTGAAATGTTTTATTATATATTGGAATTCTATCGAACTGGAAAACTTTTATGCCCTAATGGATCTTATAAAAAACTTGAAGAAGAACTTGACTATTTTCAAATTCCTTTTAATAAATCGGAATTGGCTTCAGAAGTTGCTACAAATACGGTTGATCGATTCATTTCGTTCCTAGAAAAATTAATTATTATTCATTGTGAAAATTTCCTTGAGAAAATTATTTTAAAAGTTGGAGAGTCGAACATTTCCATAAATAATCAACGGTTTCAACCATTATTTTCAAATGATCGTTACTTTCCTTTTGAAAAATATGCTTTTAATATCTTAAATAAGATAGAAAAACTGATTGGTGAACATTTAATTAAAACTTTTTCCGAATTAGAATTAAAGTGGAACTGTGTGCGAAATAATAAACTTCCATCATTTACTTTTGATATCATTATAACTTTTTCGATTAAAAAGCTCTTTCAACTCAAAATTACACAAACATACATCACACCTCACCCACCTTTAGATAGTATTTTAGAAGAAAAGATTATTTTAAATGTTGGAGGCAAAAAGGTATAAAATTAATAGTAAATCTTTAGGTTCGTTTTTACTTATTTAAATATTAACATCTTTAATTCTATACACAGTATGAAACTCTTCGATCAATTCTCACTGCTCAACCAGAGACCCTACTTGGAGTAATGTTTCAAGATCGAAATAAATGCTTGAGTCATCCAATAAATGGAAATGAATATTTCATTGATCGTAATAGTGAAATATTTGACTATATAATGGAATATTATCGAACTGGAAAAATTTTATGGCCTATTGAATTCGAAAAATCATCAAAAATTACTTTTAAACAACTTGAAGAAGAACTTGACTATTTTCAAATTCCTTTTATTAGATCAACTACATTTTGTTCATTGGCTTTAGAAAGTGCTATAAGCACTTTTAAACGACTTATTGTGGCTTTTGAAGAATTGATTATTCATTGCTGTGAAAATTTTAGAAACAAAATTTCGGTATATATTAGACCTGGAAAGATTAATGTAGATAATAATAAAGACTCTTCATTTTTAATTAATTCTTTTAAAATGAATGCTTTTACTATTTTAACTAAGACAGAAAAGCAAATTGGTGATCATTTATCAAAGACTTTTTGCAAATTAAAGCTGAAATGGAAGTGTGAACTTCGAAAAGATTTATCTAATAATGATTATTCACATGGAAAAAATAAAAGTCGGTATTTATATATTTGTATTTCTTTTTCAATTGAAAAAGGCTTAAAATTTTAAATATAAATTTAGAATATATGCACATTTCTTTCTTCCCTTTGCATGTTAAAATATAATTATTTAGATATTTTTTAAGCATTAATTTGTTTCAATGTTTAATCATATTTTTAGCAAGTAGCAATTTTTTTTTTTTAGATTAAAATTGTAAATAAAGTGAAATTTACTGCTAGATTCATTTCGTTTATAAAGATTGCCTATTCGTTATGTTCGTGAATATACAGTATAGCTTTCATTATGGCGAATTTATGAAATACCCCAAAATCTGAAAATTTAACTACTAATAAAGATAGCTGTGTGACGTGTGATGCCGCGGGGTACCAGTACAATCACGTGCAATGAGTAAAATCCAACTACTATCGCTATGTTCAAATAAGTCATACCAGGAACAGCGTGCAATGTAAAGAATCAACATAAACATTTAATAACCAACAGGAAAAATGTCAAGCAAATTAATTGAAGAAAAGCTATAAAGTGTTACCTTTCTAGTGCCTTTTTGGTGAAAAATTTGACTAAGTCGCATAACAATTTGATTAGAAAATATCACCAATTCCCTAAGTAGGTAGAAAGGCTTTAGGATAATTTCAAGATAGATAATTATTGCTTTTTATTGAGCGTACTTTTACATGATGATCTTATATGTTGTGTAATTTCTACTTGTAATTTAATCAAGCTTTGAAGGTGAACAATCTAAAATGAAATTAGACATTAAATGTTCACGGAACTGAATAGTTTATTTTGAATACTTTAGATTAACAAATGTCTCTTTGAAGTTTAATTGATAGTTAAAACGATAGTTTGAACAGTTAACTACAGTTAACTATAGGTTTAACAAATAACTATAATTACGATCGGTTAACTACATCACAAAGTTGTTTTTATGTAGAGTTATGTAGATATTTTACGTATATTTTATTTAAAAATTCTACATAGATCTACAAACCCAATGTAGACTTACATAGTTATAATTTATACATAAATATAATTATAAATGATATTTATTTAATAGTTATCTAATATTTAGCAAATATAACGATTATATAAAACTTATTTATATAACTATATACAATTATAAATAATATTTATTTAATAGTTACGTAAATTTTAATGAATATAGCGATTATATAAATTTCATTTATAAAATTGTATAAAATCATAAATAATATTTATTTAATAGTTACGTAAATTTTAACGAATATAGCGATTATATAAAATTTATTTATAAATTGTATAAAAATTATAAATAACATTTATTTAATATTTATTTAAAATTTAAAAACTAAATTCACATCAATTATGTAAAATTGTAGATAATTTTTATTTAATGCATATTTATTCAATTTAATAGTTATTAAAAATTACATATAGTTGCATAAAAATATAATTAAATTTTATTTAAATTTAATAAAATCAATTTATATAAAGTGCAATTGCATAGAAATTTAAATAATATTTCTTTAAAATGTTACTCCTGCACAGAATTAATGCAAAGATTATATGAAGCTCAATTATATAACAGCATAACGTTCATTCGTTATCGGATGAACTTGATTCGCTATTCTCTTGATTCTCTGCATTCTGATTTTGCTATAAATTACGAAACATGCCAATAATATTACCAATAAGTAAACGCATAATACCATTAAAACAAGATGCTAATGCTAATATCAAGCATATACTTACCAAAAAAGAATGCAATTTTCGTGTAAGATACCTTTCATCGAATTTAATCTTAACGATTTTGGGATCAAACAAGTTATGTAACATGGCTCGTGTTACTGCATATTGATTTTTTGTTGGTAGCCGACCAAATACTTTCTTGGCAACCATCTGAAGATATGTCTTGTCATCTTCTTCAATCATACTATCCAAATTTTTGAAGCACCATTGAACCTCTTCACTCGCCTTCCAAGAAATTATTTCAGATTCTGAACTTTCCGAATTAACAGTTGGAGAGACTTCCTTTTTAAAAACGTGATCAAATATAGCACATCGAAAAGATCCAAATAGTGCCCCGTGGTATTTGCAGGATTCAGTGCTAATCTATATTTAAAATTTAGATTAAATGAATCAAAATAAAAAAAAAAATTATATAATGAATCAACTACTTACTGAATTTTCTATTTTAGTAAATAATGCATCCCATTTTGAATCTTTCTTATACCGGCTCATTTTATCAGGGCAAAGGGCTTCAAGTTCTTTTCAAATAGCTTGTTCGTAGATTTTATCGTTGGGGTAAAGCCAATTATTTATCACATTCTTAATACCTTGTACCGCTCCTTTCTAAGTTTAGTAAATAAATAAAATAATATTAATTTCAAAAATTCGATAATGCCGTTTATCAAGACTCTGGTTAGCTAAGACAGTAGCAAAAAAACTTGTTCTATAATTACTAAGATCTTAATAAAAACACATTGCAACACAAAATATTCGTATCTAATAATTCAAATTGAAAAATAATATCAATATATACCTGCCATCATTCGTGACCGTGATCTTTCATATTTGACTTGAAATCTTCATGTGAAGATTGTAAAGTTTTGACGTCATTAACTAACTGAGTAATCAAAGTTTCCAAAGATTCTTGCTTTTCCATAATCGAATCATTTTGCGTCAATACTTGTTTGGCCGTTTCTAGTATCAATTTAATTGTTTTACTTTCTTTATTCGATACTACATATTTCAATACAAAGTCAGTGATCTAAAATCTCATAAATTAGATACATTTTTAAAACTGACCGTTTTCATCGCCAACTGTCAAATTTCTAGTGTGTTAGTAAAAGATTCACTGAGTGGAAGTCGAGGCGGACTTTCATTAATTTCATGAGAAGAGTTTTGAATATTGTCATCAATATTATCAACGTCAATAGAGTTGATATTATTTTGGGTTATAGATACTTTCTTTGTGTTTTTAAGAGACTGAGTAGTAGCTTCATTTACATTTCGTGGCTTTTTTATACTAGAAAGAGATGGATTAGACCTTAAGGCATCCAATGCCTAATAAATAATAATAATAATAATAATAATATAAAATAAGCGTTTAAAGTTTATTTTTTTAATTATTTAAAGTTCAATAATTGATAATTACCAAAGCAACTTCGTTTTGTTAAGGATCTAATTTTCGTTTTCGACCTTTAAGAGGCATAATAATAATAATAATGTGTTTTTTAAATTTTTAAGATCTAAGAAAATAATTATAATTTTAAGAATTTAAATATTAATTATGTATATACGTAAGATTACGCAATATATAAAAACAATGCACAAGTTACTACGTAAAGGTGAAAATCAAGAAAAATACTTGTCATTAATTGAGTTATTTCTATATAAGGTTATATTTTTTCGTAAAAATATATAATTGGACGACGTTATACTTAATACGTATAGAGAATTTCCATTGTATACCGATACGTATATAAATTTTTGTATTACAGTACGTATTCAATATTGGCAAGTCACATCAACTGTGGTTTCAAAATCGGATCGACTGTTGATTGTGGACTATTAGAACTATTAACCAACGCAAAAATTAGTAACCTCTAAAGAAGTAAAAAAAAAAAACAAATAGAATAAGTTCGTAACTATCTATATAATTACTTTAAAATTACTTTTGTTAACCATCGTTGTTAGATTTGTTGTACGAGCTTACAATAGCTACAATGGCATTGAAAAAGTATTGCAAAGAGAATAAAAAAAAAAAAACTATATTTAGGGATCGAATTTCCTTACGACTTGAAGACACTAACAATATATAAATATAAAATGACAAAGATACGTAGTAAAGAACAGTTAGTACGTAATTACTTTTAAGATATTTATATAAAATAACTCAGAGACTGATTTGTGTAATATACCAGAATATTCGGTCTATCAGTATGACTTAATCAGTTACTATTGTCCTCTTATTATATACTTTCTTGAATATTTAAATCTAATTATGTCATTAAATTAAGTAAGATGCATAAAATCGATCATGTAATTAAAAGTTAAAATATCTTATAAAAGCGAAAAAATTCAAAAAATAATTAATGTTTGTTTTGTAATAAAGCAAAAAACCAAAAGTAAGCTGCATTCTCAAAATAGATCTTAACTTATATTGCAGTAAGTTGCTATTTAGTTAGAATATAAAATCAATATTTATGATTTAATTTTAAACCTATCTTTTTTTCTTAGGCATTTTATGTTCACTTGTAGCGTGTGTAGTGAAACTTTTGGCCATCTAACGAGCCTTAAAAATCATAAAAAGGTTCATAAAAACTGGTATAAAGTTGATGAAACTGACGACTCTAACGAATTAGATATTATAAGTAGAAGAAATAATTATAATGTTGAAAGTAAACCTGACAATAGTATGGATACTTATAATTCTGGCGAATTAGACATTATAAACAGACAAAATAGCTATTCTGTCAAAGGTGAAATTGACAACAGTATGGATACATATAATTCTGACGAATTGGACTATCACGTAGAGGGTGAAATGGACAATAGTACGGATATGTATAATTCTGATGAATTAGATGCTATAAATAGACAAAATAATGAACTGACATTTGACGATCAAGAAAGTGCTGATGAATATAACCTGACATTTGATACTCTAAGTATTGCTGATAAATCGAATCTAATATTTAATAACCGGGGGGACATATTAGAAAATAGCAAGATTATTAACGAAGCTGAATTTCAGAGTGATGTTAGCGAAAGTGAAATAGACAATACAGATTTTCCAAGTACTGCATACCGAGATTTCATAGACATAGTAATTATCATATTTGCTAATTTAATCGAAGTCTTTGGTTTTTAAATAATGCTTTTTTTTTTTAATTTTAGGTAATTAGATATAATCTTTCTTATACGGCTGGTGACGCTGTATTAAAGTTTATGAAAAGACATGGTCAAATTTCAAAAAAAATTCTGCTACGATCAACAAAAGATGGCCTTCTTTTCTTGGACACATTGAGGAAGGATCATACGAAGTTTCATTCAACTCCTGTTGCGCAAATTAAAGACCAAACGTATTCATTTGAATATAGGCCAATTATTTCTGCGGTCAAAGAGATTCTTCAACATCAAGAAATTACTAAAAGTTGTATTTTTGATTATCAGGAAGTTTACACGTTAGTTGAAGTAAGTAAAATTCTTATACATATTATACGTAGCTATAATATTACTGTAATGTATTTTAAATTTATGTTTACGTGTGCATCTCTCCTGATTTCGATTTAACTATGGTTAACCAATAAAAATATCAACACAGTTCTTAAAAAAAAACAATAACTTAGTTATTATTATACAATCTTATAAATATATTTGAAATCGGGGTGAAACGTACGTAGATATAAATATAAATTAAAAATGCATTAATTTTACAATCTGGTCTTCATATAAATAGGCTTATATATTAATAATTCTACTTTATAGGGGCACCAAAAAAGACTATTCTCTGAATTTTATAATTCTAAATGGTGGAGTCGTGCACAACAACATATTCCGCCTGGAAATAAGGTATTATCTATAATACTATACTCTGATGCAACTACACTAGACTGTTTAGGGAAGAGTTCACGGCATCCGATATTTATAAGTTTGGGTAATATTCCAACAACTCTTCGAAATAAAGCTGAAGCTAAGGCACTTGTTGGTATCATACCAACATTGCAAGGAACAAAGGAAGAACGGCAAACATCACAGTTCAGGCAATTAATTCGATTAATTTTTCACAAATGTATTAATATATTGATTGAGCCATTACGTTCACAGTATCATTCTGGAGTATCATTAAAGGTTAACAATTATAATTTGAGATGTAATATGATGTTAGCCTCTATTATCGTGGATTGGCCTGAAAACTGCAAATCATGCTTAACTTATAGTGGAACTAGTTGCGCTCGTCCTTGCCACACCTGTCTTGTAGAAAAAGATGATTTAAATGTTATTAACTTACCCGCTAATCGCAAGATTACTAGAACAGAAATCCAAATGAGACAAGCCATTGAAGTGGGACAAGGCAAAGACCACTCATTACATGAAGAAACCAATAGTTTTTGGAATCATCCGTAAGTGATTTGTTATTTACAATTTAAATAATAGTACTAAAAAATTTGTTTAAACATATACTTTATCTCCTACTACTATGTAGAAACTTTAATATTTATACGGCTACGGTTCCTGAACGAATACACCATCTGGACCTTGGGCTCTTTTCATATATGGTCAGATTTACACGTGATCTTTTGAAAGTTTATGGTAGAAATACACTTGTTAATAAAATGGATCAAAGGCTCGGATTGATACCACGTCATCCAGAGCTAAAGATATTCAGCACTGGACTTGCTGATCTTGCATTGTTTACGGCATCAGAATACAGGCACATGATGAAAGTTATGCCTTTTGTTCTCGAAGGTCTTTTTGAAAGAAAAGAAAATGAATTGCTCATTCAAATGTTTGTCAATTGGAATAAAATATATTTTTATTCAAAACAAAGCAAATTTACTCAGACTGATCTTGTTCAGTTTGAGGTTAGTATAATTTTATTTATATAATAAATATTTTTTATTACAGTTGTTAAACAATCAGATCCATACTAGTTAGCAATGTAAATCAAACACAATGAGGTTTTTACTTAATTTGGGTTTGGGAGTTGACACTTATTGATGTTCCAAACTCGATTTGAAACCCAAACCTGTGCCTATTTCTTTTTGCATATCCTAAATCTAAAGGATCAATAAATTCTACGAAACAAACATAGTGCGGGATGACACAGGTGATAGAACAGAGGAATTATTTTTAAAATTGTAGAAATAATTCCCCTGCAGCACTAAACAATAATAACATATTTATTTTACCATTCGCGCTCTAGTCGACGACGCATAATCTGGATCAGTGATGGAAATCTGTTTTGAGATTTATTTTCTCATGAGAACATATTTATTTAATTTAATGATCTCGGAAATTTATTTATATTCTCAACATCTCATTGGTAAAATTTATTCATACCGTATTCCTATTTTTTGAATTTCTTATTTTCGAAAATATCGAACATTTATTTTAATTTTTGTCCAACCCTTCTCGTCATTATGTTTATTTATTTTTTTTTAGATAATTTTGAATTTTCTCGATTCTTATTATGCTATTATACTTATTTATACTTATATAGAGGACATATTTTCGAGTATTATATTCTCAAAATTTTTTTCATAGAGAACATTTACACAATATCAAATGTTCTCAAATCTAAAGATATGTTCTCATGAGAACACTGATCTGGATTACAATACAGCTACGATACAATTGTTGAATCTACTATATTCGATTTGGTTTACATCCCTAATACTAGTGATATTAATAGTGCTAGTTAGTTTTTTATTTATTTATTTATTTATTATTTTTTTAATAGATTTCGATTCGAACATGGGCAAAAAATTTTATAGACATTCTTGGACCATTTACAAAAAATGATTGTCGGTTTCTAAAATTTCACCATTGGATACATCATACAATTGAAACAATTGAAGAGTATGGGAACTTAAATGGATTAAGCGCCGAAACATATGAAGCGCTTCATAAGGAATATATTAAAATTCCTTACAGAATGTCCAACAAACGTAACATTAATAACCAGATTTTACAAAAGGTTTATTCATTTAATTCGTACTGCTATTTAACTATTAATTTATACTTACAAGCTAATTTAATGCCTGTCAGGTAATACGAACAATTACGATTAGAGACATTTATAAACACATTATTTCAGAAAACTACCGATCAAAAATTAAAAAAGACCTAGGAAAATTTGGAAAAAAATATTGTGCTATGCCTTTACACCTTCTAAAGTCACTTGTTGAATCGTATGAACGTGACGAAGGAAGCATTTCTGAAATTCTTGAGGGTTTACATCATCTTGCTTCTGCGATGAGTGACTATTTTAAACTTTTGCCTTCTATGATTGGAAAAGATATAGAAAAAATGGAAGCAATGTTAATTTTATATGAATCCTTTACATTATCTAATAAAGAGCAAGTAAGAGCTACAAAAGATTATTATAATGCACCTATGTTTAGTGATGTTGCTGTTTTTATGGACTCAGAACAAGAATTCGAAACATATGATGGATACTGCTTCGCAAAGGTATATACAGTATCTAAAATATACAGTATTCTTTTTATATTATTTAATTCAATTTATAATATTTTATAGGTTTTATTATTGGTTCGTATCATGTTAGAAGATGCTTCAACATTCGACCTTGCGCTTATCCGTTGGTACGATTTTAAATATCCGAATGCCGCTTCAAAATTTTATAGATATGGATGCCCTTACTTGCAATTCACGAATATTTACAATATGATTCCGATAAAGTCGATTAATAATGTGGTTCATATTGTTCCACAATTCGATACGATGAATTCATATTACGTTAATACTTACATATTTAATCAATAGCTATATAGTTTATATAGTTATATATAATTTATATATATAGATTTTATATAAAATTTATTAATATGTAAAACTTATATAAAAATTTTATTTAAATTTTACAAGTATATAAAAGTTATGTAATTATTGTATGTAAAATTTATAATATATAACATTTATCTAAATTTTTAATCTAAATTTTACAATATATAAAAGTTATGTAATTATAATATGTAAATTTTATAAATATATAAATTTAAATAAATTTTTTATATAAAATTTTATTCATATAAATTTAAATAAATTTTTATATAAATTTTATTTAAAAAATACATAAAAATTAGCGCATATAATTTTCATATACATTTTATATAATAATTATATAAAGTTGTAGATCTATGTAGATGTTATACGAAAATGTACTTCCTGATGTATAGGTTAACAAATAACTATAGTTACGATCAGTTAACTAAAGTATGGTTTGAATAGTTTATGTATAAAATGTATACGGATTACATAGTTTACATAAAATATACGGATTACACAAAAAAATACGGATTTTGAATAAATTTTACCAATGAGATGTT
>CAJVPU010002221.1:0-11012 GCA_910591775.1 Dentiscutata heterogama | reverse complement strand
TGGTCTAGTATCACTGGTTTGTCCACAAGGACTCTAAGTTTGTAGTTGTTTTAACTATTATTTAACTAACTATATCTTGTTTGTTTGTTTACTTTTCGATTTACTAATGATTTGCAGATGTACGGGAGAGAGTTTTTTTTTTTTAAATAGTATCTTTTTCATTTCTAATTTTCTAATTTTGCTACTTTCTACTCTCATTTTTTTTGTCTTTTTCTCTTTTTTAAGAGTTCTTTTTACTGCTTTTTTGTTAAATATCATACTAGACTCTTTTTCTGTTTTCTGTATTAGGTTCAAAATATCTTTTAGCTTCCTTCTTTTAACTATTGATATTTTTTGAGTTTTGTTATACTTTATTAAACTTTGTCTATTGCTCCTATTTAGATTTATTATTTTTTTATAGTTTTTCACCTTTATATACTCTTTTTCTTTTTTATTTATTTTACTAATATTGAAGCTATCAAAATTTTTGTCTTTTTAAATCATCTATTCTTTTATTCTTTTATTTTTCTTTAAGAACTCTAATTTGTTTTGTTATTAGTTATAAAGTGTTTAACTATTACCTTTGTATAAAACTTAAATACCTTCTAATTTGGTTTTATTTAATAAATTACAAAAAATAAAACATGTTGTAATTTTATATAGTTTTTTATTTATTAGAAAAGTGGTACTAGTAAATTACAGTAATTTGAGTAGCTTATTGCTTTCTTTTTACTATTATTTAATATAAGCCTTTTATACTATATATATTTAGATATAATCTTATTAAATTTTTTTTTGCTAAGTTTATAATCTATTTCAGGTTATAGCTTGGTAATATTTTAATTTAAGCTTTTACTTTAGCATTTGCTATAGATTTTTGGTTAAAATTAATTATATTTAGTATTTTTTTTACTTTATAGTAGTAGTATTGTATTTTGTTTAAAATATTGTAATATTTTTTTAATATATAACTCTTTGCAAGTTATTTTTTTAATTTTGCTTTTTTGTAATATAATTAGCTTTTGATTATTTTTTGCTTTCTTATATCTAAGCTAGTTGAAAATTTTATATATTTTGTTAATTAAATATATTAAAATTCTAAATATTTTTAATATAAGTTATATTTAGATTTTAGCCAATTTGTCTAATTTGTTAAAAATAGTACTCAGCAAAATCAAACTTTTTTTTGACACTTAAATACATGTGATGATCTGACTTTTAAATATATTTAAGTATTAAAAAAGTTTGATTTTGTCAAACATTAGTCAAAACCTAAAAAATTCTATTTTTTTAAATATATATATATATATTTTAATATTAAAATGACCACTTAGACCATTGGCACAAGCTTTATTCAGGTAGTTATAATATTATATTTATTTTACGAGGATACAACAAGTTATACATACATCTTTTGGGTATCTAATTTAAGTAGTCTATTTGGGTTCTATACTAGCTGCCATACCTATAATCTAACTAGAAGATTATCTATTTAAACTCTCTGGTTAGGGTTCCGCAATTTGATTTGATTTGATTTAATTTGATCAAATATTTGAACTCAAATCAAATTCAAATATAGAAATTTCAAATCAAATCAAATTCAAATATTGTTATATTTGATTTGATTTGACAAATATTTGATTTGATTTGAAAATCTATTATTAAAATTCAAATACAAATCAAATTCAAATCCAAGTTTTTAAAATCAAATCAAATTTAAATCAAGACAAATTTAATTTGATCAAATTCAAATTGGCCTAATATTTGATTTGATTTAAGTTTAAGAAACCCTATCTCTGGTTATTTCTAATGAGAGTATAACTAGCTATACATGCAACTTTTAGTTGCCTATTTAAGTAGTCTGCCCTAGGTTTAACACTAGCTACCATATCTATAACCCAACTAGGGAGTTACCCATTTAAATCCTTTGGCTTCACTTTTGTAACATGCCCTATTCTAATACTCATATAAGATTAGCAATTGTCATGGATAATCTTAAGACTTTAGCCAAACCATATTGGGGCATTTATCCTTATGGTAAACCTAACAGAATAGTACATGTTCCACCCATGTATTCACCTGTATGTTTTGGTAACTTTCACCTAACTAGTACTTGTTGTGCTGCAATTATTAGGTTCATATCTCAAGCTATCTTTTCAGATACTACCATAATCTGATCCATATCTCAAGCCACAACCTTTCTAATTAGGATTCTGTTACATACTCCTTGCCTTTGTGAGATTCACAATAACCCTGGTACTCACATTTCAGTTTTCTTTTTCTTCAAATTCTTTACCAGTCCATCCTTTACTTTTAGCTGGCAACCTGGAAGAGTTGGTCTGCCTAGGCTTAGGTGCCTTATAGTCACCCTTCCCTTGGTATATACTTCTGGAGCACAAGTTCTTTTTCTCCAGTTGGTGGTTCAGCTGGTATATCCCCCACTTAAGGATCTGGTTGTTCAGTTCTCCGGTCTTAGTTCTTAGTTCCAAATTTGGCCTTCTTGTAGCACTGTCAAAAATCACTGTTACTCTACACTCAGGACTTGCCAAACAGGTTTTCAGTAATTCTGGTTTCCTGAATTTATTGCGCCGAAGCTCCTATTTGAGATGGTATGACCAAGATTATAGATATCTGGATCCAACTGATAATCTTAACATTAACTGATATAGATCTAGTTTTTTCAAAATTGTCATTCGTGGGATTTGAACTCTAGATTTGCCATCTGGGGGTGCAACAACTCCACCACTTTACTAAGTTGCCACACTCTTATTTTTTTAAATATTTTAGAATTTAGTAATCAGAATTAAATAAACTTTTTAAAATATTATATTTTAGGATCTAGTAATTAAAATTAAACAAACTTTTTTTAAAAAGATATATTTTACTAAGAGCTTTTATTTAAAAAAAGTTTATTCAAATTAGACTATTAATTGCTAGAATATTTATAAAAAATTGTTTTTTTGTTTTTTAAATTTAGAAGGATTTTATTAAAAAGTTCAAATATAATTTATATTATAAATATCTGAAGTTTTAATACTGTATATTGTTTCTGTTAAGTTTATTTTAAGCTATATTACAATTTTTTAATTTTTTGTTTGCTTTTTTTATTTAAATTCTTGAAATAAGATATTACTTTTTTACTTGTCTTTTTTAAACAGCTTCTTGAACTTGAAAAATTTTTTTATTATTAAGTATATGATTTGAGTAATATAATAATATATATAAAGATTGTTGTTTACTTTATATAGGCTGATAATTAGTTATATTTACTTATATTGATGTTAATTTAAAATAGGTTAAAATTTTATTTTTTTGTTCTTAATAGTAGTTTTTTTATTACTATTTATTTTTTGTATCTAAGTACAAAAAATAGTAAGTATTTATTTTTATACAGTAGTCTTTATTAAATAAAATAGTAAATTATTTTAAAAATAAATTATATCAGATATAGTAAGCAAATAAATCAAGTAAAAATATATATAAACAAAAAATATTATTATTGCCAACTTACTTTATAAGTAAGAACTTGTTTATTTTTATATCTAGATTTAAACAAACCTGCCAAAATTTATATAGACTTTGATTTTAAAAGCATCAACTCATCGTAGAAGCAAAATTTTAAAAATCTGACCGATAACTTTGTAGAACTTATTATTTAGAATAAAGCTACCCTCAGATTTTTAAAATTTTGTTTCTACGACAAATTGATGTGTTTTAAAATTAATTACTATATAAATTTATATATATAATTGTATATATATATAATTTTTAAATCGCAATTTGTTACACAGAAGATTTCAAAAAGATATTTTTGTCAGTGTGCAGAGTTCATAACTCTACAAAATTGCCAAATGTTTTTTTTATAAAACCTCTTGTGCGAAAAGTTATAACAAAGAAAATTGAAACATTTCGTGTAACTGTTGAGTATAGGCTTCTTGCCCCATAAAATGATCGTAATTAGTTATATAAATAAGTTATATAAATAAGTTAGAATTCACTTTACCAATTTCACCAATTCTTGTATCTTTAGTAATAATAAATGATTGTAAATTATGAATATTTTATTGTATAAATTAGTTATTCCGAACAAGAAATAATAGTAATTGTAATAACGGGATTTTTATAAATAAAACTCAAATTGTGATATAATATCAGATATGGTGTTCCAATACTGAAATTTACACACGTAAAAACGTTAAATATAATCCCAAATACATAATTACAAACAACACTTCCTGTGTAAATTTTAAGAGTTTACGAAATATTATCGATACTTTATCAAATAAACATCAGAATATTTATGACGAAAATCGATCACATTAAGGATAAATTTAAGCCAAATGCAAGAGGTTGAATCTAAAAAAAAAGATTGAGACGAATTGATCGTTATCAAATTATCTGCACGAGCATGCGTTGAATTAAAAAAAGATTGCATCAATACTTACATACTAATGTTAGAATCTTGATAATTATCTTGATATTTCAAACATACTAATACATACATAAGTACGTACTATAATTTTTTAACAAAACGCGTTGTACAGAAATTGAATTTTGGGGATAACCGAAGTTAATCGTAACCGTTACATCATTTTTAAACCCCATCGCAGATCCGTTCAAACGTGGTATGTAAAAGATTTTCGGATATGTACACAATAATATATCAATACATCGTTGTTTTTCCCCAAAAAAATTTCCCCAAAATTTGGAACAGTTTTTGTTCTAAAAAAAAACTTACATATATATATGTATGTTCATTATTTATATAAAAAAAAATTTTTTTTTGTTTTTGAGTACAGATTGAATTCAATTGATTTAGGACAAAATATTTGCATGTTATTTCCATTTTTTTTAACCGAAAAATAATTTTATAAATTGTCAAGTACAAATTTATCTAATTTTAAAAACCCAAAACATTCATTCCTTTATACCATCGTGAGTCCTTTTTTTTAACGATAATGGCACCTCCTGAAACAGATAATTCAGTTATTAATCCTCTTTCTGAAGAACTAAATCTTAATGGGGAGCCTATGATCGTTACTAATGAAAAAGAACATTATCGTGATGATACTCAAAAGATTGTCTTAAAAAAACCAGATACACCTAAAGCTGTCGTTTTACATGCAGTCTTTGGAGGCTTGAGTAAGTTATATTTATAATCGTATAATCGTATAATCACGTGTATATATTTAATATAAATTTAATTGTTTAATTTCCATTATTAGGATCCTATTTAATTGCACATGGAATTCGTGGTGGAGTAAACTTTTTGTTGAATTTATTAACACTATATCGCAAAAGGTTTGCTAAAGTATTATGATCTACATGATTTTTGGTCATTTATTGACCGAATTATAAAGTGATCGACTGTGTTTACCTGATATGGGATTACTAATATAATATAGGAAAGGAACTATTGTACGAGCTTTCACTCGTGGATTCTTTGGTCCTGATGCAATTCGATTCGGTGTAGCATTTGGTGGATTCTCTTTCTTATGGAAACTTATCAATAATGGCTTGCGACATATTAGAAAAAAAGATGATAAATGGAACGCCTTTGTCGCTGGTATTTTCTTATTTCTTTTTATGATACAGTATATTATATTATATTATATTATATTATAATTATATTATAAAAAAACATTTTACAAATATTTTGTGTATTTTCGAAAGGGTCCATTGCTGGAATATCAGTAATAGCAGAAAAGCGAGAGAGAAGAATATCAATCGCACAACAAATGTTTGTACGGTATGTACAGTACGCTTTATATATTATATTTATTATTTTTAAAATTTATTCTATTTTATACAGTATTAAAAATCTTTTTTCTTTTCTAATTCAACCCTTTATTTTTTCTTAGTGCAATCCAAGCTCTTTATAAGAGTGGTCATACGCGAGAATATTTTAATATCCCTCATATAGGTGTTATTCTCTTTGCATTATCTTGTGGTCAAGTTCTTTATGCATACACGGTAATATTAGAGATCAAAATAAGTTTTGAAAATCAAATTTTTAGTGACACTAATTTTTAATGGTTTTGTTAGATGCAACCTACAACCATCCCCCCAGATTTTTTAAAATTCATGATTAAAACCGCACGTGTTCCAAAAGATACTTTGGACTTGAATTTAAAACATGTTCGTGGAGAGAGCATAAATTTAGATGATGCGTTGTACATCGTAACAAAGGGCAAGGGAACAAAAAATGCGTTTGAGGTTGCATCAAATTTGCCACCTAATCCAATAGCAATTCCCTGGTGAGTTTTTAATTTACAAACCTTCCTTTTTTTTTAATGATAATGATGAAAATAATTAATATTTTTATCCTAATGTTTTTTTTACAGCGAACTAGTGCACCCTCGATTTGATTCATGTGTTTATACTAGTATTGAAAGATTTCTCCAAGTGTTTAAAACAATTTGTCCTGTTTATGCTACACTCAACATCGTACCAATGTTTGTTTTTAAAATATATCAATTCCTAAAAGAGTTAGTAAATTAATTTCATTTCATTAATAATTTTCATATATATATATTTACATTTCGATATTCATCTCATCTTTCCTTTTTTAACTCAAAAATAGTCCATACACTTTAATTAGAAAGTGTGTGCAAAATACGGTTCGGTCGAGTACCTTTCTCGCAGTATTTGTATCCACTTATCAAAGTCAAATCTGTATTCATCGCAATATTATCAAAAATATTGGTTTAAATTTTCATACCAAATATTTATATTGGCTTTCCGGTGTGATTTCCGGACTTGCGATCTTAATTGAGCATAAAAATAGAAGAAGTGATTTGACATTATATGTTGTACCTAAGGCAGTAGAAAGTTTGTACAAGATCATGTGCCAAAAGAATTGTATTTTTGAGTTACATAGAACTGCTGAAATTTGGTTTTTCTCAGCGGCCATGGGTGTTATAATGGTAAATTTAAATTTTTTTCTTTTTTTTCTCGAATGTTTTTCAAAAAATAAAAATTTAAATTAAAAATGTATTCTTTTAGGCATGCTTTCAACATGAACCGAAAGTTTTAAGTCCAATGACAAAAACTCTTTTGCGTGGATTTTTTGGAAACAATTAAAATTATGAGAAAACAAAAAAAAATTTATTAATACGTTAAGTAATCTATGAGTAAGATATTCAAAATATATATATCATTTATATGCGTCTTAAAATAAGTACACCTTATGTGAAATTGTACAGTATTATGAATATTTTTGGATGGAAATAGTCTCGTGATATTCTTTCATATATAATTCGTATATGCTTCTAAAGAAAGTTTAATAAAAATAAATTTTTTCAATAGCTAAAAGCTGCTTTTTAAATTTTTAATTTACAATGGGCTCCATTCTAATTTAGTATCAATGTTTGAAAAAATGTGAATCATTGACGATTGAATGTTTAATTTTCTATGCTTTATTCACCTAAAATGATTGCTATCGCGTGAAACTAATTTTGATGATAACCATAATTTGGATCATCCTCTCCTCGATTGGTGGGTTGATCGATCGTATATGTTTGATGTTAATCGTCATGTGTAAATCTAATTATACAGTATTATTTATCCACGCGACTTAAAACGTTCCGAGTCCATCATTATATTTAATTTTTAAATAATTTTTGATAAACCAAAAATTTATTAAAAAGTCCCGTTAACGCATAATATGTTTTAAGCGAATCTTTCGTCATGACGCTGCGGTCAAATATACATTCTTTTAACTATAAAAAGACGATTTTCGCAAAACCAATGTCCCTTATTCTTTTATGGATTATTATATTATCGGAATTTTTATGTGAAGCTTTAGGACAAATTGACATAATGTCTAACAGTTCTTACGATTCCAATACAACAACAAACTGTTATTCTCCTTTTATATGGTATTCAGGAAGTATCGAAGATGACATGATATGTAATGGAAGTTGTTGTTTAAGTTGTCCTTATTTAGACAATTTTTATCCTGAAAATAAAATAAGAAAGGCATTTGAAATATTTGCAATATTTGGAATTATCTCTTTCTTTTTAATGTTCCTTTTATCTGTGATCTTTTTACTTTTACCAAGTCAAAGAAGAAATCCTACGGCAAAGCAACTCTTGTTACCTTTGGCATTGAGTGTCTGTTATTTCGAAGGTTCAGAGTTCTTTACGATACAGCAACAAAATAGTCAGGTTAGTTTATATTCCTGTTTCCTGTGGCACGTGAATATTGCTTCGTATTGATTTCACGTACGTATATTTTAGTGCATCAACGATATAAGGAGAGCAAATTTAGACAATCCTATGTGTGCAGCTCAAGGTAATTTTTATTAATTTAAAAATCTTTTTTTTTTTTTTTTTCAATTGAATTCGTTATTCATCTTTTTATTTTTTTTATTATTTTTCAGCAATTTTTACTCTTGGTGGAGCGTATGCAATAGCAATTTGTTCCTCACTTTTGATGATACATCTTCATTTAGTGAGTAATTAGAATTTAATTAACATTGAAATTTTTTTTTTTAAAATGTCTAATCAGTTTTACATCTCTTTAAAAGATATCAATGTGGAAATCCGACTTTATAACTAGACATATAAGAGTTTTTCACGCGTTAACTATTGTCATCACATTAACTGCCGCCATACTACCGATGATATTAAATAAAGTTGAAGCAACCAATATTTGTTTTATTTCTATAGAATATTCCCCAATATATTTTCTTCCTTTGTCTTTTATTTATCTTGCACTTTTTTTGCATGTGATAACATTTATTTATATGGCTAAAGTAAGATTAATTTCGTCAGATCACGTGAGTTCGTCAGGCTAATGATATATATGTACTCACGAATTCAAAAATATATATACATGTAGGTTACTTTCAAAGCAAACTGGAGGAGAGAAGTTGATAATAGAACAACAGTAAGAATGTCGTTTTTTGAAGCGCAACAAACTTTAACACATGTAAGAAATATAATTCGAATTCAATGGCGTGCATCATTAGGCGCGTTTTTAATGTTAACTGTTTACTTGATAAACTGGGTAACTTGTCTTTTTTTTTTATATTTTATATTTTATTTTTTTCGTTTGTATTTATGAACAAGTAAAAACTAATATATGGATATATTAACATAGATCTTTTACACATATAAAATACCTCATATCAAAAACGAGATGGGATCTGATTGGGCTCAACAATGGATTCAATGTCTCGTAAATGGATCTCAGTCAACTTGCGCAACTTATGCTGATAATCATGTTCCAAGTTATAATTGGATAATATCAATATTATTCTTTAATCGATTTTGTGGTATTTCAATATTTTTTCTTTTTGCTGGAAAAAAGATGATATTCATAGAATTATGGAGTTGTATAACAAGAAAACCAAGACCGGCATCAATGCATTCTAATTCATCATCAGTTAATGAAGGGAGGCGCTCAAATACGAAGAGTTCAATTAAGAGGACATTATCTATTATTTCAATATCATCTAGTAAAGGACGGGAAAATACACCTGTATCGACATCATTAAATTCAAGTTTAAGTGCACCTTATCCAACTTCTATCTTAATGGGTTCAAATGAAGATTATCCATTTAAAGTTGAAAAATCTTCAAAACGTCTTACTTTCTCTTCATACACAACTGATAATAATTATGTAATCGAACCTGTTAAAACTAGGAATTCATTAACATATGTTACAACAAAATATGTTAATCAAAATGAAACGTTCGATAATGAAGAAGATTCATTAGCGGAAATAATCGAAAAGTATAAAACTTCTGATAATAATGATAATAATGAAATTATTGACATTAATGAAAATAATGAAATTAAGAAAAATAATGAAATTAAAAAAAATAATGAAAACAATGAAAATAATGAAACTAATGAAAATAATGAAAATAATGAAACAATCTTAACAATTTCTCCTCCACAAGATAATGATACAATATCAAATAATGACAATAGCAATAATATTTCAACAATACAATTATAGACAATATTATAATACTAGGAAACAAGTGCGTACGTACGTACGTACTGATATCCAGAGCTAAAAATAAAAGTAAATATATTGGTTAATATTGATCTCATTTAAAAATAGGTGCGAATAGGTGCGAATAGATGCGAATAGGTGCGAAATAGTGCGAATAGATGCGAATAGGTGCGAAATAGTGCGAAATAGGTGCGAATAGTGCGAAATAGGTGCGAAATAGGTGTGAAATAGGTGTGAAATAGGTGCGAATAGGTGCGAACATAAATACGCACACAAAATCTGATCTATTACTCCCCCATAATATTCTCCGTTACACTCTGGATAATTAGAAACGAATTCATAAACAATAATGATTATTTATTTATTTTAGTAATTTATTTTATTATCTTTCATGTATAAATATTACCTATATGGTGTTATATATGTAATATTTTTTTATGTGATTATTTTTCGAGATTTTTTTTAAAAACTTTATTATAAATAATTTATAAATATTTAAATATATAATTATAATATATATATATATATATATAATTATAAATTTTTATTTAAACAATTTAAAATTTTTTCTTCCATTTTTCTAATACTTTCAATATCACTAATCATTGAAGTCATAAAATAAATGACATTTCCTAAAGGTCTTGCTAATATTGAAATATCGTCAGAATCGCTTGAAAGTTGATTTATAATCGTTGATGAAGCATCCGATGAATAACCTATGTTAAAAAAAATACATTTATTAATCAAATTATCATAAATAAAATAAAATAAAATAAAATAAAATACTGTAAATTTTAATTGGATGAAATCATACCTCTTTTATGAACGTCCTTTAGCTCAATCGCCAATAATGTTCCTAATGCAAATACCCCTTCAACATTTTCCATGCACGATATTTTTCCCACAACCTTGAGTTAATGTACAGACAGTAGAAATTAATATTAATAGCCACGGGTGACGAGAACTTTCCAATATAGGCAAGAATAATTTACAAACCTCTTTACTCCACATGCTCCAAATTTGATTTTCCTCATTAGTATTCCAATTTTCCCTTCCAATTTTC
>CAJVPU010002220.1:0-11012 GCA_910591775.1 Dentiscutata heterogama | reverse complement strand
CCTTCCTAATTAGGTGCCCATTACGTACTCCTGCCCTTGTTTTGGTTCCTAGCAACCCCAGTACCCCACATTTAGACTGTCTTCTTACCCGGATTCTTTACCAGTCCCTCCCTTACTTCCAGCCGGCAACCCAGAAGGGTTGGTCTGCACAGGCTTTAGGTGCCTGAAGGATGCCCTCCCCTTGGTCTATACTTTCGAAGCATATGTCCTTTTCCTCTGGTGCGACAACCTGGTGGTTTGGCTGGTGTGTCCTCTGCCAAGGACCTGTCGCTCAGTTCTCCGATTTTGGGCCCAGTTCGAATTTAGCCCTCCTGTAGTACCGTCGTAGATTACTACTACCTCCAAACTCGGGACTTGCTAAATGGGTTTTCAGTTATTCCGGTTCCTCAGATTTATTGCGCCAAAGCTCCCATAACTAGATGGTATGACCAAGATTACAGATTTCTAGATCCAACCGATAATCGACAACCATAAACCATAGCACAGGCTATTTTTCAAAATTCGTCATCCGTGGGATTTGAACTCTAGACCTGCCACTTGGAGAGGGTGATGACTAGACCACTACACTAGGTCGCCACACCTCATAAAAGGTATAATAGTATAAAAAATATAAAAAGTATAAAAGATATAAAAGATATAAAAGATATTAAACATCTATTTCTAATTATCTGACCAACTATTAGTCTGTTTATTATATATTATAGCTTGTTATAATTGTAGAGATTTTTTTTTTTTTTATTTTAATAACTTAGTATAGATTTATTAGATATATATGAGTTTACAAAAACTAAACTAATACTTATAATTGGCTAATATCTAGCTACTCTAAAAGTGTCCAAATATAGTTATTACACTAGTGTTTGCTAACAAAATTTACATACACTGCTACATGTATTTAAAAAATTGCTATAGCATGGTACTTAGCTATTTATAGCTTTTAAAACCTTTTCTATCTAGATCTAGGCAGAATAGTTTATCTCTTATATTTTTATAAAAAAGAAAATAAATACCAATTTTATAAAAAAAAGCTACAAATTCAGAAAGAAAAAAAATAAAAAAAAATAAAACAAAAGAAAAAAAGAAAAAAAACCAAATTTCTAAATTATATTTAATTGTAAATAGAAGAAGATAAAAACCAACAACAAAAAAAGTAAAACAAAAACAAAAACAAAGAATATAAACTATTAAGCCTGTATACTAGATTAAAAAATTGTAAAGATTATCAATTTATGTATCACTCTATTTGACGATCATTTGGTATAGGAAAAAGCAGGAAAAAAAAATAGCTTTGACATACTTTATAACAACAAGAACAGTAATAGAAGCCAAAGAAGAGTATAAATATAAGCTACAAGCAACGAAACAATGTACCAAATAGTCAAAACCAAACTGAGCAAACGTAAAACATATAGAGTATACTCGATCGGTAGTTTAACAATAGACAAAAGAACTGTGAGTGTGGTGACTTAGTGAAGTGGTAGAGTTGTCACATCTTCAAATGGCAGGTCTAGAGTTCGAATTCCATAGATGATGATTTTGAAAAAACTAGATCTGTATTGGTTAATGTTAAGATTATTGGTTGGATTCAGACATCTGTAATCTTGATTACACCATCTCAAATGGGAGCTTTAGTGCAATAAATCCAGAAAACTAGAATTACTGAAAACCTATTTGGCAAGTCACGAGTTGGGAGGTAGCATGACTTTTGATAGTGCTACAGAAAAACCGAATTTGGAACCAGAAACTGAAATTGGAGAACCGAGCAACCAGGTCTTTTAGTAGGAGAACATACTAGCCAAACCGCTGGACCACCAACTGGAGGAAAAGGATATATGCTCTGGAAGCATGTACCAAGGGAAGAAAGATCGTAAAGCACTTAAAGCCTGGGCAGACTGACCTTTTCGAGTTGCCGGCTAGAAGCAAGAGAGAGACTAGTAAAGAATTTGAGAAAGAAAAAAAGTTTGAATGTGGGTACTGGGGTTGTGTAAACCTTACAAGTGCAAGAAGTACATAATAAGTAACTAATTAGGAAAGTTGTGGCTTGAGTAGCTATAGATTAGCAGCATTCTAAAAGATAGTGTGAAATACGAACACAGTGTAGCAGCATAGCAGGTACTAGTTAGAAAGAAGTTACCAAATATGCAGATGAATACATGTATGAGACATGGATCATTCTGTTAGGTTTACCTCATAGATAGATTAGCCAAAATAGATTAGTAAGTCCTAAGGTAGGTGCAAAATCCAATTGAGTAGATGCAAAACTCATATATATATAGTAAGTAATACCCAGGGTTAGGTATAGCAAATAGTAATTGTAACCAAAGAGTTTAAATAGGTATCCTTTTAGTTGAGATGCAGGTATGGCAGATAGTGTAGAACCTTCAGGTAATCTACTTAAATTAGGCATCAAAAGTGCACATGTGGCTTGATGTACTCTCGTTGTAATTATAAAACATATATTGCATTTAATAAAAAGTCTCTAAGCCATAGAGATTACCTTAATACAAAAAAAAAAAAAAACAATAGACAAAAGAACTTCAGAAAAACAAGTACAGTACTACACAAGTATCAAAAACACACAACTAAAGACATACTAAAATAGAGAGACCTACACTATTGCGAATATATACTGTAAAAAGAAGGTACAAGCAACTTTCAAAGTAGTAAAGAACAATTTCCCATTTCACTACAACAAATGGGAAAACATCAATAACTTGCTAGTACAGATTCTTTGTAAAATACAAGTACAACACATGTTAAGATCTAGATGCATACTTTAGAGTACAAAAGAAAAACATGTAAAAACATGTTTAGAAACATCAAGAAACACATCACAAGCTACAAAGCCAAGCCACAAAACAGGCAAAGAACATACTATAAAAAGCAGTCTAGTATACAGAACATGTAACAAATAGTATCACTTGAAAAATGCAAAGGCTTTTTTAAAAAAACAGAAGCAGAAAGAAAACAGGTATACTGCAAATAGCATGCTACAATCTGCAAAGAGGATATTCTTATA
Organism: Dentiscutata heterogama; assembly: GCA_910591775.1. NCBI lineage: Eukaryota > Fungi > Glomeromycota > Glomeromycetes > Diversisporales > Gigasporaceae > Dentiscutata > Dentiscutata heterogama. The sequence goes on along the minus strand of CAJVPU010002220.1, from coordinate 7,993 downwards.
GCAGAATATCTTAAGACAAGTAATACACATCTAATAGCAGTAATCTGATCTATAATAGAACAATACAAATGAGTCAACTACAAAAAGGCCAGAAAGACAGATCTGTCCAAAGAGAAGAAAGACTTGCTAGAGCAAGACACAGATATAGAAATGTGTTTAGGCACTCACAACAAAGACAAAACAGACCTGGTCATGATGGATTTCTGTTATACTGCATCAAGAAAGGCCGATACAAACAAGCAGAATGATTAAAGTGTAGGTAAGAGCCAAACTAAACAATGAAAGAAAAGACTCAATGATCATGAAAGTAATATGATTTTAGCAGAAATAGACCCAGAAGAAAGAAAAGATATCCTGTCAAATTGTGAAGTAGAGGTCCTTGATTTTAGAGTAGAAAAAACATTGGAGAAACAAGCCAAAAACAAGAACCATCTAAAGAGAAGAAGAAACAACAAAAGACACAAGAGACAAGAAGATATCTGCAACTCAATATGGGTGCCAAGAGAAAAGCACATGTCACACAACAATACTGATACAACACAGCATTATTATACAATATGGGACCTCCCCAAATATATAGATACAAAAAATATAAAAGAATATATAAGAAGCTATGGCAAGATAAAAGTCATAGCATAGAAAGAAAACCAGTATGCAAAAGCTGTATATATTAGTATCTTAGAAGAAGGTAAGAAGAAATGAAGTCAACATCTACAAGAAGCCTAGTCAGTAACACTAGGCTTGAAAAAAATATATAGAATTACTTTAGGAGAATTTGACAAAGATATATTGAAAAAAAAAAACAGGTTTAGATACAATATTGGCAACATCCCATCAACTATGCTAGAAAGTCTGCTTCTTTGGCAATTAAAATGTTACAAAGCACAAGTAGTACATATTCGAGAAAACAGTAATAGCAACTAAAGTATAAATGCATATGTATATTTCAAGACAGAAGAGGATATGATTAAAGTACAAAGATCAAACCCACAATATTTAAATCAGAGATTAGAGTAGAGAGGGGTATCAAAAGGGGAAAAAAAGGAACCTGTCGAAGAAAGTGAGATGATGAGAATGAAATGAAGAATTAACAACTAAAAAAAGAAAAGCAACTCCAGAGAAAAGTAGCTAGAAATGATCAGAGATTTGAAATTAAAAAAAGAAGAGACAGTCTTATAGCAATAACAGAAAAACTTACAAGACACAATATGAAGAGAAAATTGGTACAAAAAAAAGGCAGAGGAGTAGACCTGCAAGAAAAAAGAGAAGACAGGAGACTCAGAGACAGAACAAGACAGGAAGAAGCAGAGTAGGACAAAGAGAATAAACCTACACAACCTCTAAGAAAAACAGAATAGGAAAATCAAAAAATGGTAACCTGATCATAGAGATGCTAGCACAAATAATGAGTAGGCTAAATAGACTTGAGATTTAGAATAGAAGCACAAATATAGCATTGGCAGGAGTAAACCCTGCATACTGCTCCTAAAAGATGCCAAAAGCATTTTGACAAGAAAAACTAGAGTGTTTAAAAAGAAAGAAAGGGAGTTACAAAAAGACACCTCTGGTAATCAACTCCTAATAGAAATAAAAGTACACAAAGAATCAGAGAACCAAAAGAGAAGTTATGAGCAGCATGAGTTTGTAAATATAGGGTTTCACAATATAAATAGTATAAAAAGTAACAAGAATAAGTTGGGACAATTATAGATTATGCAGAAGAAAAGGATATTGATATACTAGATATAGTAGAAACAAATATAGAAGAAATAGAAGGTATTTTTGCAACCAAAGATATAAAAAGCTACAAAAGCTTCTGGGCTAGCTTCGAAGAAAACAAGAAAAAGAGATCAGGTGTTGGCATATTAATTAGAAGACACTAGAAACAATATATTACTAGCCTGACTAGGAACAACTCATACTATATAAAGCTAATATTAGATTTTAAATATATGACAATAATAATAATCCTTTTATATATATCCCTGAGCAATAAAGAGAGACAAGAAAAACTACTCAAGATAGTTAAAAGCGTATTGGAAAAAACAAACAGAAAGCCTCAATAGTTTATTATAATAGATGATCTAAATGTAAATGCTTTGAGTACAGGAGAGGCAGGAAAAAAAAATCTAGCTACAAAATGCCAAACAAAGAAGAAAATAATTACTCTGCTCCAAGAAAAAAACTTATATGATGCCTATGAAATAGCACAGGCACCCACATGGTTAGGCAGGAGCTGTGAATCAAGAATTGTCTACATGTGAGTATCAAATTGCTGAAGATACAATATCGCTGAAGCTAAAGTAAATGACATAGATATATGCACAATGAGTGATTACAGGATATTGTGAGCACATATAGTCACAGAGTTGAGTACAAAAGAGACATGGGCTGCCACAATAAGACATACAAAATAGGCAAAGGTCCACATAGAAATCGAAAAAGCAACAAAAGAAGACTGGTGCAAGTATAGAGAAAATCTGAACAAAAGACTTAAGCACAACTAGCATAAACAAAAGCCAATAAATATAGATGAGAAATAGGATATAATAGAAAACTGCATCATAGTAGCAGCCAACGAGAGCCTACCAAAAAAAAGAAAGATACCCAGACTACAACAAATAAGTAGGGAAAACGAGAAAGTGTAGCTACTACACTTTACAGTAAAAGCATGTAATAAAAGCTTTCGAAAAATCAGAAAGTGGCCATTGCTAGATAAAGAAATTGCTGAAATTACAACAGCTCTAGTTAAGGTAGAAGCTCTTTTCAACCCCAATCTAGAGACAGAACATGTTCTGATAAGCAGTGAAAATCTAAAGAACTGGGCAAAGATTTTGCACAAAGAATAGAGACAAAAGATCAGAAGTCTAGAAGAAAAGAAAATATGTGAAAAAATAGAAAAAAAATATAGCATAATCGTAAAAACCAACAGAAAATACTAGATAGTTTGCTAAATAGGCTTCATAAACAAATTAAAATTGACAGAATTATAAAAGAAACAGAAGAAGAAACTGAGCTAATATACAAGCCAAGCAGTATTATAAATTCAAAAAATTTTTATTAGTGCAAATACAAAAAAAAATATGTATAAAGAAAAATTTATACGCATATTATATATACAAAGAGTACTGATATATGTACAAATTTAAATCTATATGCGCTGTGTCTACAGTGCCAATCCAATTTACATCACTGGAGTCAAGTAAGGTGCTAAAAGAAGTTAAAGAGCACTTCGAAAAGCAATTTTAGAAAAGAAACACAACACAGCTAGAAAAGTTAGTACTGAGGTAAAGAAATCAATATGTGCTGATAGAAGAAATCAAAAAAGTATAATACAAAGATCTTACAAAAGATATTAGCTTAGAAGATTGGAACCAGGCATTAAGCCAAACAAAAAATAAATTAGCTTTTGGGAAGACCAGCATTACATACTCACTAATTAGAGAAGTCAACAAATATGCAAAAAAAATTTTTTTAAAACTTGCATCCAGATATATTAAAGAAAGGAAAATGTCTAAGAAATGGAAATTAGAAACACTACCCAATACTGAAGACAGAAGACTGGTACTACAACCTGAATAGCATACAACCTATACTCCTGCTTGAAGTATTTAGAAAAACTGTGATTAGGGTTCTCACGAATAGGTTGGCAAAGGTTCTGTGTAAAAAAGAAATTTTAAAAAGAAGAAACTTTATAGAACTTCCAGGTACAGATATGGTAGCATTAGTGCATTTGATAAACTGTCTCATAGAAGAGGCAAAGAAAAAGAAAAAAGAGTAGTAGCTTCTCTTCCAAGATATAAAAAAAGCCTTTGACTCAGTGGGTTTAAAAATACTAAAGTTAGCCTTACAAAGAATTAAAATCTTAAAAAAGACAATAAGCTTTATATTGAATCTCTACCAAGATCAAGAAATAGAAGTTATAATGAGTCTAGATACAACTGAAAGATCTATAGCAGGGGATGGAATAGATCAAAAAGAGGTAATCTCATCTATGATATGGAGAATTTTTTACAACCTCTAACTAGCAGAAATTCAAAAAAGAGGAAGACGAGGCTACAAGCTAGAAGTTAGATGGCCCAAAGATCTTAGTAGTGTAGAAGCATCTGTACAACATATGCATGTTTTAGTAATCATGTATACAGATAACACAATTTTTATTACAACAAGTAGGGAAGAAATAGAAGAGATTGTAGAGATAGCACAAGATTTCTACAAGATAAATGATATTAGTATTAATAGCAAAAAATCAGAACTTTTAATAATAGAAGCAAAAAAAGTAGAAAAACCAAAATCAATAGATTTGGGGTTAATGAAAGAGAAGATAATAGAAAGAAGGCTGAATGAGAGCTCACACTTCCTAGATATATGGTTATCAAAAAGGTCTAATCTTTTACATATAGTAGACATTATCAAAAAGAAGATACAGATAGTAATTAAAGCAATTTATAAAAAGAGTATAACCCTAGTACAATTAGTATATATAAATAACAGAGTGCTAATCCTAAGGCTAGAGTATAAAATACAGTATTGTATATTATCGAGAAGTCAATGTGATCAACTACAAAGCCTCCTATTAAAAGTTATTAAAAACAAGGCAGAGCTGGCAACTACAACTGCGAATGTAATTATGACGTACAAAAATATAATAGGAATCAGAACAATATGGCAGAACCAGATAGCACATCATTTAACTGAATTAAGAAAATGATTAAATAGCAATAGTGAGCTTGAAAAAGCAATATGAATCAAAATATAACAGGCTCAGATTGATTGTAAAAGTACAAAATGTATACTAGAGTTAGATACTGAAAGAATGGAAAAAGTGCAGCTAAAGTATAATCTAACATACAAGATTTTGGCAGCAGCAAGAGAACTAGATCTGAGTATAAAATCAGTAGAGAGGAAGGTTAGCCTTGAGTTAGCAAACTCAGAGCTCAAAATTGTGAATTTTCTAGAAGACAAGGAGCGTAAAAGATTTTTACAAGAAAAAGAAATAAGACTAATAGTACTAGAACAGATACTAGATATAGAAGGCAAAAATCTCTTTATATGGAGCCAAATCAAGCGATGTAAAAAACAAAAAGTGTCAGAGAAAGCCCCAGAGTGGTTTAGAAAAATAAAAAAACTAGTTCTTGAGAATAAAGAAGAAAGAAGTATCAAAGTAGATTTAAGAACAAAGTCACAGAACCACAAGTTGCTCCAAATAACTATCTCCTCTATAAGTAATAATAGAAGAAAGAAAGAATGTGTCCTGTTTAGTTTAGGAGATACAACAGAAATTAGAAAAATACAAGAAAAGAAGAAAAAGCAAACCATCATAGTAGACTACTAGGAGTTATGCACTAGTAGCCAATAAACATATCTACTCTGGTTAAGTATAAAGAGTGCAGCACAAGCAAAGACAAAAACAAAATAACTGACAGCACCTGCATGAAATAGAGATAGAAAAAGAACATGGTAGTGATTAACCTGAGCCTTATTAAGAAGATCAACATACAAAAAGAAACAAGAAGACTCTGTATACCTTTGAGTTGCTTTACAAGTATAAATACACAAAGGCAAGAGACTCCAGAAAGCTTAAGAAATGAGGTTCAACAGGAATTACAAATAGAAAGCATAGTAATTAACTCATTAGAAGATGAAATAATAGATTTGGCTCTTGAGAATAGGAAGGTAGCAGAAAAGATCAAACAAGCAATGTTAGATTTAAGAGGAAAAACAAAGATTGCTTTTTACACAGATAGCTCTATGTGTAGCCCAGAGGATAAGCTTGAGAAGAAGAAAATAGATCTTAGCTGGGTAGTATTTTCCAATACAGAAAGAAAAAAAAATAGAAAAAGGGTAGCTAGTTTACAGGGGCAATTAAAAACTGGCTATTCTTGACAAGAGCAGAGTTAAGAGCTATTTGAACAGCTCTGCTAGCAGCTCCTTGCAATGAGAAAATAGAAGTATACACCGATAGCACCATAGCAATACAAGCTATTTAAACATTCCAAAGATTAGAAAAGTTACAGAACACTTTAAAAAAGAAAAACTTATATTTACTAGAACAGATACAATGAGCCATAAAACTTAAAAACCTGAGAGTTTATTTAAATAAGATTAAAGTATATAGTGAAATCAAAGAGAATGAGGCTGTAGATAGACTTGTAAAAGAAGGTGCTTATAGCTTAGTAGTGTTTACTCCAAAATGGCTATAGAAAGAGCAGATGACAACAGAGTTAAAGTGGAAGGATCTGATGGTAGATGATAACACAAGAAGTTTCATTACACAGTTGATGGAGATGTGTATAGATATCAAATGAAAAAAACCTAAAAAGTATTAATAGATGAGTCGATACTGAGTAAGTGTCAGAAATAATTATATAGAAAGAAGTGTGGAAGAGAATAAATAAAGTAAAAAGACAAAACTGCTGAAGCTCTAGGCAAAACAAGAATTGGATCTTTAAAGTAAAAAGTCTGCATAATCTACTCCCAATAATGCAGATACTAAATATGAGAAAAAAGAATCTTTATCTAGATAATACATGCAAAGTATGCTAGCAAGAAATGGAGACTGTCAACCACTTGGCTACGTGTAAAGAGCTGCAAAAGATATATGATATCATTGAAAAAGAAAGCACAAAACACTTTCTGAAGAAGGCCAAAAGAGATAAAGTAAACTTGAAAACCACAAATATGTAAGAGATCTAGGGCCTGGTATTTGGAGAAGATGAACAAGAATGAATCTCTATAAGAATAGAATTAATAAAAGGTTTGATCACAAAAGGAAAACTTTGACAAGATCTTAGGCAAAGTAAAAAAGGTCAGCAACTTTATATACAACACATTGGACCACTTCTAGTAGCAGTTTTACAAGCATATCTAGAGCTTTTGATGTGAACTAGTGGCAGAATAGAAAAAAGCAAATGGCATAACAAAAGGAAAAAAGAGAGAAAAGAAAAAAAAAAAAGCATTCCACACAGGAAGAAGTAAAGATAAAAAGAGCAAAGGCAGCCCAAAGTTGAATTCCGAAAAGAACTTACTAGACAAAGAAACAAATAGTACCAAAGAAAGCTAGGTAAAAAGCTTAAAGGAAAAACAAAGCAAAATTATTAAAAACTGGATTATTTGGGAAAAGAAACCAGCATAGTCATCGCTAGTAAAGGTCTAGTAAAACAAATAAGCATTTTTGACAAGGTATACAATGACCAACTTATAAACCAAGAGAGGTATCAAAGATGATATGAAATTTTTAGCAAGTTAAAGATCTCAAGAGAGGTAAATAGTTGTTATAGCAGATCATATTGGGTTTAATCTGATAAGTCTTTATTAGATTAGAACAATAAGTTATAAGAATTTTAGTATATAAGTATATATAAATTATATGGGACCCCTACAGCAAAAGGGGGCAGTAGGCCAAAAAAATTTTTTTTATTTTTAATTGATTTCTTGAAAAATTAGATTGATAAAAAACCAATGTTTATAAAATTACAAAATCAAAATTTTTGTCTACTGCTCTCTTTTGCTATGAGGGTCCCCATATAGCAGTTTATATAAATAAAAGCAGGATCGCTTATATAAAAAAAAAAAAAAAAAAATTGTAGAGATCTTTTAGATTTTGTGAAAATATCAAATCTATTTTATAATACTACAACTTATTTAATTTTTAAGGCTTATTAAACTTTACTCTATATTAGGTATAGTAATATATATATATATATGGTATATATCTTGTATTACAAATATCATTTAATATTAAATATAGATGTTTTCTAATATATCAAAATTAATTCAAATTATTTGAATTATTTTAATTGATAATCTGCCAGTCAACAGAAGAATAAACATAGTATAACATGACGCAAATCACTATGTAAATCCAATATATATAGTGTGAATCTAAAAAATTTCTACTGTTTGTCCAAAGAAACCATTTTTTCGTACTAAGTTAATCGATTTTGTAAATTAATTGAAAGTTGTAGAGCTCGTCCTTGCGGTTCTAATGGTG